>JAHWFP010137615.1:0-17113 GCA_023313725.1 Lithobius niger | reverse complement strand
TATACAGGCATGGCCAGTCTCCATACTACGAAACTGACAAACATAAATTCGAGAAGGTTCAGAGAATGGTCACTCGTCAGTACAAACAGTTAAAGCAACTTCCTTACAAAGATCGACTTAAACAGTTGTAGCTCCCTACTACGCAGGAACATTTTTTGAACTCTCTAATGTCGATTTTACTCGTGGTCATACAAAGAAGCTCAAGAAGCCAGCATTCAGAACTGACATTGGCAAATCATGTCTTACAGCGCGTTCCATCAGTAGGTGGAATGCCTTGCCTGAGTCTGTGGTGAATTCTACAACGCTTAGCAGCTGGAAGAGTCGCTATGACAAACTCTAAACTCTACACTGATGTTTTAAGCATGTGCTTTATTTCAGTTTCGCTCCCTTATTGTTATAGAGTAGTGACACGACGTAGTATTATTGTGTATAGCTCTATGCTGGAGCCTTAATGGGTTAGCTGCAAGGGGCACTTCAGAGAGAAACAGAAGGGCGTCATACTGAAGCCGATGCTGTGAAGAGTGATTTCTTAGACCTAAAACGCGCGATTTGTGTTTTTTGGAGAGAAAACAACGTTATTTTAAGCCTAAGAAATCCGCTCTCCCGTTGTTTTTCCCTCCATTTTTATGTAGTGCACCTTGTAGTTATGCCCTCCCAAACCCATCTGGTGCCAATATGGCGGCAATGTCACTGTTATTGTTTGCATTGCTTGACTCTGTAATGTCCTGTTTAATTATAATTTGATGGTGGCATTTTGTACTCAGTCCTGAAATTATGCAGTATAATCACTCGCTTTAGAATACAAAGGAATGTTCTGCAAAAATTTTGATAAACAATAATTACAAATCGCCAGTCCTGGTGGTCTGATTTTGCTGAAGAACTCCAAGGTGGAGAGATATCCAGGTTCACCAACAGATTCCATTCCCCAACTGAAAAACGTAAAAATTAACGTATAAGCCGGCCAAAAATAAGCCGGTAACATCTGGATTATTTTATCCCGGCATATTAGGTAATATGGCCAAGGCCAAGTGAGATAGTAAATGCGTTCGTTGCTCAGGAGCCAGGAACGCAGCTACTGCGTCAGTTGGCCTTGACCATAGCTGTAGTATTTAGTTGACACTCTACTAGACGGCGCTACGTGTGATTAGGCCAGTTTTGTTATGGAACAGGCCTATTTTTTTGTTTGTTTAAATTTGTTTGCGAGTGTTCATAAGCAAAGATCCTTACAAAATCCAAAAGTTTTTTTTTAAATATACAAAAAAATTTCCCTCAGGCATGGAATAACCAGAATTTTGCAACTAGCAACGTTCTCCCCAAGGCCAATTAAGTTTGAAGCTGCGTCACAGCTTCAATCTCAGTTGGCCTTGCCTCTCCCTAGCCTATTTATATAGGAGGTTCCTGCAGTCCCAAAATCTCGTAAACTTTTGCAAGACTTATTTAGTACGTATAGCTGCATCCACTGGGCTTTACAAATATATGGTTTGGAATCAAAGCGAGGAAAAAGTCAATATGAATTTGAATCAATAGCCTACTGGAGAACTCTCGTGGCAATATTTAAATAACACGGGAAAAGGTGTGGGGAATGTAGACGCTACATAACCCGATGCCCAAAGGGTTCGTTTGAAATCAACTTCCTGCAAGACGTAGGAGTAAAACTAATTACGGGAGGTTTAAATTAAGATTGGGAGTTGATAATTATTCGGTTGACTGATTTTATCCTGGCGATGTTTGAAGTCATTATCACAGGAAATGTAAATTTGTATCGGATTGATGGAAATTCTAAGGCAATGTACGATTGGGGAATAAAATCGATGCGATGGAGCTATACCAAAATAATTTTAAAAGTTGAAAAATATTATCATCGTAGGAAAAAAAAAACCTGACGGGCTCTTGCGGGCAAACTTTCATAGAAGTAAATTTTACTGAAAATCCAAATCTGTCATCACAAGTGACTTTTTTTTACTGGTAAAACCTGTGACGTCAGTGAGACTGACAATTTATCGATACACAAGTTTCAGAAAATTCACGTCAGGTTTTTTTAATCTGCTCAAAATAAAACTTGTTTAAAAGGATCCTGCCAAAGTTTTGATTTGGATTAGCACAATTTTTACAATTTTCTTTTCGGACATTATTTCGTGCGGCGTTGGTACTACGGTGATGTTCTCCAAACTTTTTAAATCCATACAGATGAAAATCTACTTCCGTTGCCTTTCGCAAAACTGGTTTTACTGATTTAATAGAAATCCACCCAAAACCAAAACTGGTATTTAAGAGAAGTCGCCAAGTTTACAAAACGATCAGCCTTTGAAGGTAGTGATATCATTCAACCAGGGAAAGACCGTAAAGGTCAAAGCTACCGACTAACAGCTCAAAAGTTAAGTGAAAACTAGAACATTGCTTCTCGCAGTAGCAATCTTCAAGTTTTCATTAATTTAACGTCCAAAGTATTATTCGGTGCGATTAACTTGGCTAATAGGATTAACCTCGGCGGCCTTTCCCTGGTTGAATGATATCACTACCTTCAAAGGTCGACCCTTTTTGGAAAATTGGCGGCTTCTCTTATACCAATTTTGTTTTTTTGGGTGGCTATCAAAACTTTCACACGACTGTGAACGTACAAAAGGTCACACCGTCTTGATCTCTAACTTTTTCCCGGAGGGAGTTTATGTCCTTAAATATTCTCTATGATATTTCCACATTTACTGTTGTCCTATTAGCCGTTATGTAAGCTAAATGGTTTATTGTATACCCATGCATAACAAAGGTTACTTCAGTCCCATTTTTGCGCACACTGACTAACAAACATTGATTATCTTTCACTTTGCTCACTTAATCAGCACATCCCCTTCAGTTGCTTTTTCTGAAGTTAATAGACAACTGTAACTTGGGACTGTCACATGCTTCTTACATGTGTTCTCTACCGCATTTCTTTAGAATGTTATGTCTATAAATACTCTGTCGTTACAGCTGTCAAATTGAGAATTTTTTCGTTTGCTTTCTTCGTTCACATTTTGTCATGCACAAGTCCCTGAAGTTCACTGTCACTAAAATATCAGACCGTAAAGCGTTTTATTTTTTGGTCGCTGACCGTAAATCCACTTGGCTAGCTGATGTTCGTATTGTTGCTTAATCATCACCTAACGTGCCCCACTTTAATGTTAGGCAATCCACGGCAACGTAAACGACTGATTGTTTTGTCCATCATTGCAGCTCAGCTTTTAGTTTATTTATTTACCCTACAGGAGTTTACACGGCATGGAAGCCACTCACTCCATCTAAAGTGCTAAAAACTAACTTCGTCGCTTTTAGTTCGTCCAGGCTTTTACAGAGAATCTATTGATTGTAAATAATTTTTTTTTAATGTCATAGACATTTTGAACATTACCAGATTTTTTTAGAGAAGAAGAAATATCTGGTAAAGGGAGGTGCCAGCCCGGGGATTCGATCCGGGAAACCTCCGATCATCGTCGGGGTCGAAAGATTGTCCAGAATTAGCCAGAATACATCCCATAGCCGCTGAAGGAGCATGGTAGCCTCTCACGCTACCCTGGCCGGCATGTCCTGGCAGGGACTTTGCTAAAGTCCCCTTTCCAAGGGTTCGACCAGATCCGCAAACCTCCAGCAACCAGGCTGAGCTCTCTCACAACTCAGTCACGATGACTCAGTCACGATGACTAATGAATCCATTATTGCTTGAAACCTTTGGTTGCAACCAAGGCCCGCTGAGATAGTAGCTGCGCTCCACTCCAGGCCCGTCAGCTTGCTTCTGTTTAGTGACAGACACGCCAGGAGTCGTGTCCAGCACCGTACGAATTGAGAACCCAAACGAATTTGTATTTGGACTAAGTGAATGTGTGAAAAGCTCTCAATATGCGCCAGATCTCGCAGTTTGATCGTTACCTTTACGTGTTTAAAGTTTAAAGCATAAATGTTGTTCAGATGCCAATCCTCATGCCGTGCGGTACTGGACGACTCCTGGCGTGTCTGTCACTAAACAGAAGCAAGCTGACGGGCCTGGAGTGGAGCGCAGCTACTATCTCAGCGGACCTTGGTTGCAACACGGGAAAAAAAAAAAATCACTCTGCGGCCTTGCCGTCTGGAAATCCCTGTTGTCGTCAGATCACTGAAGTTAAACAGCACTGGGCCCGATTGATACTTGGATGGGTATCCGGATGCTGCAGACATAGGGCCTTAGAGTTTCGTCGGGAAGATGATCGGAAGTGACGTGTTGATTGATTGGACATTGTCGTCGGAATCTGGCGTAGCTACTGATATCATCCTAATTACGCAAAACCTTTAAAATTATATGTTTTGAAATGGGGGAAATGTTCCGAATTGGATTTCTGATTTTTTTGTCAGACAGATCCCAGTGTGTTGGAATATATTCTGCTGTATCTAAGGTAAAGCTTGCAACTATAGTGGCATCCCTCAGGGATCAATAATTGTATTCCAGTCAACGAAGGCTCGAATTTGGCGAATGATGGAATAAAATCCCAAAGTCTTGAAACTTTGCAAGGTTGTTCGGGGAGGTCTAATAATGACTATATCAAAAGTCCTGATGATTTGGAGGTGAGGTGGCTTTGCTAGACCATAAAATATCCCAAAATCGGTGACTTTTTATTAGTTTCTGTTAATATCCCTGAATCTGTGAGACCTACCAAAAAATGTTCCCTACAAAAGTTAAAGGGAACAAAATTTGCCACAAACTTGATACTATTAATTTTTTTCTTCTAACATCAGTAGTTTATGAGATATTCGATTTCGAAAATTGAGAAATCTCTGAAATTGGCAGAGCTCTGCTATACGCGGTGTACATAGATTAGGTGAACCAACCCTAACCTCCTTTAAGTAACTATACCAATCATATGACATCAAACACTTATTTACCACTATACATATTTATTTACTGCATATAACATCAAATCGTAACACATATACATATACATATACATATACGTATACATATACATATACATATACATATACATATACATATACATATACATATACATATACATATACATATACAATAACATCAAATCAAGTCGAAGTCAACGTCCTCCTCCTGAAGGTTATCGTCCTTAACAGTTGGCGTCAGGCTATTCAAACAGTCACCATGGCAGTTGTAGCAGATAGCAGTGCAACTCACGCTTATTTTCCTGCACCCATGCTTGTTTCCACAACCTGTAGTGCATCTGCTAAATATGAGGTTGAGGACAGCTTCTGGGGCAACAGCATTTTTGGTTGCAGAAGGCACTAGATTGCCATTCTGCCTACGCTCTCAACTCCAAGTGCAGCTGGTAGCTTATTTTCCATCTAGAGTGGCGTGGCACTTATGCAAGTTGAGGGAAGTTTAGTAGGAGGAGCTCGCTACAGACTCAAGAAAAATCTGTGTCTTGCCTCCGCTACATCAGTTTCAATCTAATAAACATAAGGCCAGGCTGATCAAGGTGCTTTCCTCCAAGTAAAAATTAGAATTAGAATTTATTTCGGGAAGCCCGGACCCGCAGTCATATGCTCCCCACAACATACATCATACATTCTAAGTCCTTACAGAATCTACAAATTCAACTGAATGGCAGAGGAGTACAATGCCTTCAAAGACCTAATGATGCTGACAATATAATTGTTAGGAGCGTCACCGCCAAAGCGAGTGACTGGACCATGTAGCAATTGTTGGAGAAGACGTGGATCATTTTCTTTTTACAGCTCCTACAGCTATACACCGAAATTATTCTTCTACAAGCCAGGTCGCAGAAAGGTAGGAACACGTGTAATTTCATCAACCCAACAGCAACGGAAGGGCCTGAAAGATGTCATACTATTTCCTTATGCATTCACAGGGTGCGCCAAGACAAGCTTCTTTTAGGAAGGAGAAAGTAGCAAGTTACAAACTGCTGTTACAACGTGAGGCATTACGATGAGTAGCACATGTGTTTAACCACTCAACTTCCAAGTATCAACAGGTAGTGGAGGCAGATCAGTTTTTTCTTTACTCTTGCTACAACGTCCCTCAACTTGGATAGGCACCATGACCTCACAAAGTCTTTCACCAATATGGAATCGGAGCTACTATCCCTCCCTCCCACATAAGGGACAGCTATGCAACGCTCGACGTTTCGTGTTTTCCACCAACTGCAACACTATGGATGGGTAATGAGTTACCAGCTAGCTGGACTTTGGGGTTGCGAGCCTAGGCAGAATGGCATTCTTGTGCCTACGGAATCAAAGATTCTGTACCCCCTGAGGCTGTCGCAACTTCATGTTTTGCAGATGCACTACATGTTGTGGAAACAAGTGTAGGTGCAGGAAAATAAGCATGAGTTGCACTGCTATCTGCCACAAGAGTGTCGTGCTGACTGTTTGAATAGTCTGACACCAACTGTTGAGGCCGATAACCTTAAGGAAGAGGACATTGACCTCGACGTGGTTTGATGTTACGATGTGATGTTATATGTAGTAACCTGATGTAGTAACTGCATATGTAGTAAATATGTACAGCGGTAAATAAATGTTTGATGTTACATGATCGTATATTAACTTAAATGAGGTTAGGGTGTGTTCACCTGATCTATGTACACCACGTACAGTGTCAATTTTGAAGATTTCTCAGTTTACGAACTCAAATATTTCGGTAACTTACCTGTGCTTGAGAAAAAATGAAGAGAATCATTTTTGTGGTACATTTTGTCCTCTTTAACTTTTGTAGGGAACATTTTTTTGGTATAACCCACAGATTCCGAGATATTAACGGAAAACTAATAAAGGCTCCTATTTTGGGATATTTTATGGTCTAGCGAAGCCAGCTCACCCCCAAATCATCAGGACTTTTGATACAGTCATTGCTAGACTTCCCAGAACAACCTTACAAAGTTTCAAGACTTTGGGATTTTATTCCACCTTAAGTCCTATTTTGACTGGACTATTGGTTCCCCTGTTGTTTTTGCTGTGCCTGTCTGACCTTGCAATTGCCACTCAAAACACGGAAATGCCCAAATTTGCTGATGGCGTCAAATTGTACAAGCACATCATAACGTTACGAGTTGTCCTCTGCCTTAAAATCTGTTGTTAGCTGGCCTGATAAACAGCAGTTACCTACGTGTGCTTCAAAATGTACTACCTTCAACAGTGGAACAAAAAAACTTAAACTTTAATTACTTTTTGTCTGGCGAACCTTCAAAACACTTATTCAAGGTTAAGGATCTAGGCATCTGGTTTACAAGTGACCTGAAAAGTGCCTCTCGTTGCAATCACGCTGCAAAAAATGCACAACAACGAGCAGCTATGATTAAACGATGTTTTACTTGTCCAATGATCGTACAACATTATGTTGGGCTTTCTGTGTCCGTTAGACCGATTCTTGAATATGCGAGCCCAGTCTGGTCGCCTCACCTCATAAAGGACATTGGCCACACTGAGTCGGTGCATGTGAACGTTAGCTTGATAGTGTGTGGTTTTTTTAAATTTTTTTTCATTAGTGTTGTGTGTATGGGTTTTGTATATTTCTTTGGTATTTGATTAGAAGCAACAGCTACTCTGGCTTTTTTTTTTCCCTTTCTCATTTCATGTTTTTATGTTTTATTTATATTTTTGAGATGATTTTGACAAGAAGCAGCATCTGTTTTGATTTTCCTCTTTTCCCATTCTTATTTCATGGTTTACATTTTAGTTTATTAAATTTTTGGATGGATGCAGCACCTGCTTTGATTTTCCTCTTTTCCCAATTTTATGTTTTATTTTTTAATATTCAGGACGGATGTAAGTGGTCACAACCGTGACCCTTCACACACATTTCTACGTGCTAGTATGTGATAAAGTCGCATTATTAATATTATTACTCAATTATAGGCCTAATTACTCAAATATGGGCCTAATTATCAATTGTAGGCCTAATTACTCAAATATAGGCCTGATTACTCAATTTTAGGGCTAATTACTCAAATACAGGACAATTTCAATTATAGGCCTAATTACTCAAATACAGGCCTGATTACTCAGATAGAGGCCCAGTTAGTCAAATATAGGCCGAATTACTCAAATATAGGCTCTATTATACTATAGGCCCAATTACTCAAATATAGGCCTAATTACTCAAATATAGACCTAATTACTCAATTACAGGCCTAATTAGTCAAATGCATGCCTAATTAGTTATAGGCCTTATTATGTAATTATATGTCTAATTACTCAAAACATAGGCCTAATTACTCAAATGTAGGCCTAATTAATCAATTATACGCCAAATTAGACATAGCGCCATTCAGTATAGAGCGCCAACACTTAAACTAGATACTCCCTCCCTATAGTGACGGGAAAAATAGTCTAAACTCTATGGTATGATTTTAACTCTAAATCCCATAAATCATTGTAGGAAATTCGATGTGGAAGGAAGGTAGCATCTGTGTGTATATATCGATTTTCAGTTGCTTTTTCTCTACTATGTTAGCCCAAAATAAATAACCATTTCTTCCAACACGTTTTTGCTTAGAAAAAAAAAAGAATTTGTTGCTTTTATCGATTTTATTCCATAACTTGCACACGGTTAAATTTTGTGACGTAAGTTGGGGGAACGCAAACGTAGAGGACATCCTAATAATGACTTTCGGATTGAAAAATGCAATTTTGCAATATCAGCGTCTTTTGGCTAATGGCACATTCTCTTTTTTTTAGTGGCATCGGAAAAGATAAGATAGACATTCGACACGTTTCCTAAATTAGTGGCCAAGGCAGCAGTCTGCTTTATTTCGTTCTCCATTGCCTCGACCGCTCTTTGTCGCCAGCGAAAAGTTAACAACAGATTCGGGCAAACGCGCGGTGCGAAGCGCGGACAAGGAGACTAGCTCTCATCCTGATTTATTATCTGCAGCCTGCCGGGATTCAGATCTTGGCGGCTCCCCGGGGCACTTCAGGTTCGATGGGCCCCTCCAGCGGGAAATAAAAAAAAAAACGATTGGAGGTGGCCAAACAAAGTCAGCTAAGGGGGAGGGGGGGGGGGCGCTGTAAGCTATGGCCGTTTCGTCGAATCCTTTTTCGCTGAATTTTAATCAGTTCTTAATTTTTGGCGAAACGGAATTCGGTGAAACGGGTTCACACACACCCCAGCAGCTAAGTTCATGGCGGAGCGCCGGAAATTGAAGAAATTTACTGTACATCACTGCCGTATATCCGTCTTTTGGAGTGTGCTTTTTTCCACTGTTTCTTATTCGGTCAAAAGGAACGAGCAGAACGACTAAAAAAAAGCCCCACTGTCATAACTGGCACCAGTAACATTCTCTTCCAGTTCTTTCCACCCAATCAAAACTAGGAACAATAACCTATCAAAACTGATTCATAGTCATATCTTCACACCTTAAGTTAAAGCAAGATGACTTCAATGGTGCGTGGCAAAATCAAATACACTTTGAATGCATGACGAGCTCTTGGCATCAAGGCGTGGCGCCAGACGGAAATACGGACAATTTTGCTAGGGAATACTAGTCAGAATCTTTGACATTCCACGATAGTCCTAGGCATAGGGGCATCACAAGGCCCTGTTCTTCCCCGAAGTGCCAGGGGCGGCTGAGATCAGACTGGAAACCCCGGACTTATGGCATGTGAGAGTTTTAGTACTATCAGGCACCTTGCCGCATGAAATCAAGCAGCAAGGGAAATAAACCATTAAATAGCTATAGAGCAGCGTCATGTGACGTCATATTGGCCACGAGACACCATTTGGAGGTAATAGCTACAAGGTGCACTAGATTAGTAAGGGAAAAAAATGGCAATTCTAGTCAAGACAGTGCTTTGAGAGCGGGTTTCTTAGGCTTAAAAGAACGTTGTTTTCTCCAACAACAAAAATCGCGCGTTATAGGCTTGAGAAATCCAGTCTAATGGCATTGGCTTCAGTAAGACGACCTTCTTTTTCGCCCTCCAGTGCTCCTTGCCGCTAACCCAGTTACTGGCTCCACCATAGAGTTATACACAATAATACTACGTTGTGTCACTGCCCTATAGCTAATTGAATGGGGCATCTTAGCACTCGCGATTGCCGCCAGGAGGAGTCGTGTACTACTGGTCCTTGACTCTCTTCTCGCGTGGAAGCAATGGCTGGCGTTCAGTACGAATCAAGATGGATCGAGCAGCTGAAGCCCAATTTATCGCGACATGGAGCTTCGACACATGGGAAAAAAAATAGATTTGATAGACAAGGTTGAAGTTACTTCATTCTGAATAATAAGTGTAAAATATGCAGGGTGGCTACTAAATAAACATTGTCCTTAGGTCAGGAACTAGCTTTTGGGGAAAAGTTTGTAGCTAGTCGCAATATTCCACGTAAGCTCCTAAATACAAAATACGAGTTAAAATTTTTGTTTAGAATTCTGTCCCAATTCCCCCCCCCCCCCCCCAAAAAAAAGAAAAATCGTGGCTACAACTCCACTCTGTTAGCACCAACTTTTGTAAACATAGCCAGTGGGACCCGGGTTCGTATAAGTACTTCATTTTGAACACGCAGGGAAGATTGTATATGATTTGGGGTTGGACACATAAAATTCAGTCCCCCCCCCACCAACAAAAAAAAAGGCTGGTTGACAATGTTAACATAGGCCGTGGGCGTAGACTGAGTACGCATTATTTCACTCTGAATGCTGTTAAAAAAAAAATGCATTTAGGACACTAGCCCTCTACAAAAAACAAATAAACCGAAAAACGGCTAAAAAAAAACAGGATGAAGGAAATAAGCTGAAGGATAAAAATAAATAAACAGGAAAAATAAACCGCAAAAAAAAAAATAAGGAAAAAAAACGCGGATAAAAGCCTATGCAAAGAGGAATAAGAAAAGGCCAGGGGGAAAAAAGTCGCTAAAAATTGCCGATGGGGGAAAAAAAGCCAAAAGAAAAAAAACTTTATATTGTTCTTGTTGTTTTACTACCACGGTGTTATTAGGGTTTCATAGTAAGTCAGGTCACTTTACCGTGGTTTGAATTTCACCAGGCAGGATACGAGTTTCACCATAAAATGACCTTTTTTCGGAGTCTTTTTTTTTTTTTCCGAGGCCTCATTACCTCAGGCCGTTTATAATCCGCAGCAATTTTTTTCAATATAATTTTTTTTCATGATTCGCTACTAATATTATTTTCATGCGTAGCTCGTTGGGCTGAATAAGGTTAGGCTCTAGTTTTATGGTTAGTTGCAGAAGATTAACTAGTGGCAATGTTCCAAGCAAAGTTCGGTCCCTGCAAAATACTTTCTAGATAAAATTCTGTCTGGCCCCCCCCCCCCCAAAAAAAAAGTCATTGCTGGCAACCCTTCATTTAGCATCGGCATGTTGACTATTGGGTCTCAGTGAGGACTGGATTGAGACCATGAACTCTAACAAATTCAGGTTGACTCCTAAACAAAGTATGCGTTAGGTTAGGAACTAGCTTTTTGAGTTTTGTTGCAGAATACCAAAGCTAGTTTTTTTTTTTTATTTATTTTTTTTTTTTGTTTGATGGGCCTTATGTCAGCCGAAGCAATTAATGCCTTTATGGATGAACCGGCTCAATTTTGAACATTACCAGATTTTTTTTAGAGTAGCAATATTCCAAGCAAGATCAGAACCTACAATATACTTTCTAGATGAAACTTTACCCAACCGAAATCCATCGTAAGTAAGACTAAAAAATGTAATTTCTAGCCAGTTTTATTTTTGCCAGGGAATGGAATTTTCACCCACCGTAGAATATTGTTATAGTAAAACTAAAACTTTAGTTACACAGTTTAGGAGTTTTTTATATTAAGCAAATTTATTATTATTTCAAATCAGTAATGTCAAACCTGCATGATGAGACGGCAACAATCAGTTTATCGGACGACCGTTTTCTAAAGCTGATTATTTGCTAAAACTGATAATTTTTCTAAAGCAGCACAAAAGACAAAGAAAATTGGTAAAAAAGAGTGGAACCATACGTGTTGTCATCAAAACATGAGTATTATTTATATCCGTAGATTGTTATAGTGACGCAGGGGCAAGATATAGTGACGTTGTTACGTTGTTTACTACGTTTTTGTTTGGTAACGAAAGGTGGACTCTTTTTTTCAATCGATTGATTTTTACGAAAGCCTAATGCGTGATTTTGGTCGAGATGCGTAATAATCGTAGCTACGAACGTCCTAATAGATTATTTTAGTTTTCTTTAACGTTATGTCCGTTGGTTATATGAAACTGTCGGCAAGCAACTTGTCTAATAAACTTTCGACGCGATAATCGTCGGGTTTGAAGGGAAGGTTGCAGACCTTGAAGTGTTTTCCGGGCATCCACAGATTTTTGTGTGATTTCATCGACTCGTTTAATGGCTATCTGCCATCGTTTTCGTAGAACTGGGTCTTTTGAGAAGCCATGACTGCTTTACCAGTTCTTACACTTCGGAACACAACAACACGAGGCATTTTTTGTTGATGCTGTTGGAGCGAAATAATAGCGCGCCATGCTGTTGTATTATAGGCGCGAGTGAAGCGCGAAGGACCAGTAGTACCGCAGCGCCTCTGGTGGTTCAGAACGACTAAGGTGCCCCATTGACATTGTTTTGTTTTTGTTTTGGTACCCGCCCACCAGGAGCATAACCGGAAGTGCCCCATTGACAGTGGGGTAGGTAATGTCAAGTCATCGCGCAGTATGCTTAAATGAGCATATACTCTGGACTAAGGAGTTTTCGCTTCATTCTTCATGCTTCCGAAAAATGTACAAATCTCGACTTTTAGCTACTCCCTAGGATTTTCCCCTCTCATTTGCCAGGTTTCCCTCTTTTCCTTGAAGAAAGCCTGAACGCATTACCAGTCACGTTATAGTTGAATCGCAGATCATAGTGCGATATAACTAACACAGTGATATCACAGTGATATATCTGACGAATCTGCAGTGTTGATATCCCGTAATTAAAAGAAAAAGCGGCATTCAGATGAGTCTGTTTATTTTTGCATGGTAAATGAAAATAATTACGTCCTCTTTTGGTTTGTGTTGAGAATTTTTTTTTTTTTTGGGGGGGGGGGGAGGGCCTCAGTTTTCCAAACTGCACCTACGCAAATGCAATATAAATCCGGCACTGGCTTCGTATAATAATTTCAAGATTCCTGGTTGTCATGGAAATTATAATCTCCAGCTCGTGTTGCAAGAATGAATAGGCCTAACCTCGAACGCAATAGGTCTAATTTCTGTACTGTCGTTGCTTAAGAAACCAAAACGATAGCTAGAGGTTAGGCCTAAAAGCTCTAAAAGTTTTCAATATTATTAAAATGCTATCTTCACACTCAAGCGTACACCATCTGACCTACAATTGTGAAAATTCCAATTTTTTTTCTAATTTTAGCGGTCGCAGTTGTAGTACGTGCCAGAGGTGTGCGCTTCTGCAACATTGACGTAGGAGGCGGCGTAGGGAGCCGCAGATCTTTTTAACCGTTTGATTATTGAGAAGTACTATCGTTACTGATGATTGTTTGGCTTGCACTTAAATGTTTTATTGTTAGTGTTTTAAATCTAGGAAAGATACTCTTCAATAAATATAAACAATGTAAGCATTATTGACGGAGGCGGCTTAACACGTTCTGTGCCAGCTTAACAACGGCGGCTAACATGGCATTTTACTACGGCGGCGATGGCGGAAAAAGGCTGCAAATAACGAAACAGAAACTAAATGAGGGAGAAACCGAAAGCATCTAAAAAGTAATATGAAACGCTAGCTTAGGCCTATCTAAAATAAAAAAAAAAAGCCAAAGTGCCAAAAAAATACCAACAAAGTGCTTCACACCAAAAGGCACAAAGCTCAAACTTAGTCGAGTGAATATTGCACCCAGATTTTTAAGGAACATTACCAAGTAGTCTATTGCAAAGTCACTAACACGAGAGTGAATACAAATTTAAAATATTTACAAATTTCTATCCGCTCCGCCTATATTAGGCCCAAATCCTGTTTCCTAGTTAAATTACTCTTCTGTTAGGCCAATTTTCACCCTCAAATACGAGAAAAATTGCTCAAGCGGACTATATGTCTAGTCTATCATATCAAAAACCAAAACTGATAAAAGGGGCCGCCAAGTTCCGAATGGTTCGGCCCTCCAAAGGAGTGATATCAAAACACCAAAACATTCGCCAACTTAATCGCACCGCTTAATAGTTCGAAGGTTAAATGAAAACTAGAACATTGCTAGTTTCGGTAGCAATGTTCAAGTTTTCATTTAACGTCCAAAGTATTATTCGGTGCGATTAACTTGGCGAATGTTTTGGTCTGTTGATATCACTCCTTTGAAGGGCCGAACCATTCGGAACTTGGAGGCCGCTTTTACCAGTTTTGGTTTTTGATATGATATCAGTCCTTTATTTTAATATTGTCTATTAGACTCAACTCCACTACCGTGCAGATGTGTAATAAAGTGGTACGTCAACAAGAAATTGGTTTTCAACAATTTGCTACTACCTTTTGCCTATAGGCCGAACCATTCTCAACTTGGTCACCTCTTTATAGATTTTTGGTTTGGTTTTAATTTTGTTGTAATTTGTTTCATTTCGTTAGTTTTGGTGTGTTGTTATCACTCCTTTGAAGGGCCGAACCACTCTCAACTTGGTGGCCTATACACCAGTTTTTGGCTTTGTTTATTTTGCTTTGTGTTAAGAGTTGGTTTATTTTCCGTGAATACAATTTCTTTGGCAACGCTGTTTAGATTCATGGTGCTACACTAGTGTGTGTCTAGGCACGCACGTCAATATACACGTTGTCATTGTCCGAACTTTGGCTGTCCAATGAGAGACGATGCCGACAATACTAGCAATGGATATAACAATATTTTCGTACTTACGCGCCATCCCACGTCATCCTCGTTACACCCCTAGGCTCCAAACCATAAAAGGTACGCAGCCATTCGTACTGCAGCCATTCGTCCAGTTTCATAGCTGGAAGCCTTCCCGTTATCTCGGTATCGATGAATAATCACCCTATGGAAATTAACATGGGGATAAGCAAATTAGAGTTAGCTAGCTAGCTAGTTACACATTTAGTACCACTGACAGTGCGCAGTCTGAAATGTGGGGAGCCGCGCTTCTTGCGGGAACAATAAACTTCATAAAGCCTCTCCATTCTGAGCTGCCAGAAACTCACTGCCGGCATGTACAAAGAATGAAAGTTTGACAGTCTGCAGTCAGAACTGTGAAGGGGTGCGCTTCGCACGGATTTCTTTTTTTTTTTAAATAATTTTTCATTTAATTTTCTTAGCTCTGCGACGAAATACAGGATCAACTTACTTTAAAAAAATATTAAATAATAATAATCGCATGCAAAAAAAATAGACAAATAAAAAAAAGTTTGGAATTTTATCCTTGTATTTTTTTTTCCTTTGGATTATTTTTCTTTGGATTTTATTTCCTCCGGATTTACCTATACTCTGAATTTTTTTACCGAGATTTTTTCCGCCGTTTTTTCCTTTGGTTTTTATAAGCTGAAGACTATTGCAACGACGTTGGCCGTCCGTCTGCTGCTTTTTTCAACCTCGGAACGGTACCAGATAAAGAAGACCGGGTACGACTTGGTAGTTTCAATGACCAAAATTTAGTTAAAATTAAAACATCATTGCTGCCTTACAGCTAATAGGCTTTCTCGACTAAATGAACAAATAACTTTTGATAGTCGCATGTAAACCCTAAGGATAACACGCAACCTGGTACTTACGAAATTAAAACGTCAGGTAAAAAAAAAATTAGTCCTAAAAACTGAAAATTAGGCCTAAAATCACGTTACCACGACAACGTCAAGTTGCTACGAGTCTTTGCTGGCTTCATCATCAACACTATAGTATGACGTCTGCCCATAACCACCGATCTATATACGTGACGTTCGGCGAACACTGTATCTGTGTGCCGGGAGGCTCACCGTGTTGCACCGTGTTGCTGCTACTTACGAATTTAAATGGGCACATAAAAAAAAAATAAGCCTAAAAGCTGACAATTACGTCTAAAATCTAAAATAGGCCTAAAAGCTAACACATTTTTAACCGGCAATTGTGATGGTCGGAGTTAGATTATATAATAGAGATCGGTGTTGCAGTGCGTGATAGAGGAGTGCGCCTTAACATATTATATGGGAAGTGGCGGAAGTGTACAGAAGACCGTTCGCGACTAGGTAGTCGCAGCAGCCGCTTGTTTTTCCCGTTTATAATAATAAACTTTAGCAGGAACAGCTCAGAATTTCCCTTTTTTTTCCTTTCTATTTAAATATTACTGAATTTCTTTTATATTCCGACCGCATCCTTTGGACTTTTTTAGTCAAGACACTCAGTCAAAGACTTCAAGAATTAGTCGTAATGCACTGTCCTCGGGCAGCGTATTAGAAGGCCTATTAAACTATGCTAAAACAGGTGTAAAATAACTACAAGCCATAAAATCACAGCTGTGAAATGTACAGCGACGCAAGTATACCAGTCTAGCGATAGTATCATAAAAGGTGCTATTTTTACTGAAGCCACAGCCGAAGGAAAAGCAATCCGGATTTGTCAACATTCTTAACGCGATTGACATTCTTTTCACGTGAACCTCCCTCTCTCCCTCCGGCTCTTTGACCCCCTTTTTTGATTACCCTCGCTGATGATAATCGCCTGGTCTCACCTGCAAAACAACACGTTCTGATTGTTGCTGTTATTTTCCGTGAGCCAACGAAACCAACGAGAAGTTACTACTCGACGTGTTCATTTTTTTTGTTTGAAGTATCACAAGAGATATTGTCAGGCCTCAAATACGATGGTTACGTCCATGGAAAGTTAAAACTATATTGCTTGCCTTTCGAGATGTTCCTATCATCTCAGTTCCGTCTCGAGAAATTCTCATCCATCCCGGTCTCGTCTCGACAAATTTTCTTCCATCTCAGTCTCCTCTTGAGAAATGTTCTTCCATCTCAGGCTCGTCTCTAAAAATTTTCTTCACTTAAGTCTCGTCTCGAGAAATTCTCTTCATCTCAGTCTCGTCTCTAAAAATTCTCTTCACTTAAGTCTCGTCTCGAAAATCTCTCTTCATCTCAGTCTCGTCTGTAAAAATTCTCTTCACTTAAGTCTCGTCTCGAGAAACTCTTTTCATCTCAGTCTCGTCTCTACAAATTCTCTTCACTTAAGTCTCGTC
>JAHWFP010137614.1:0-17824 GCA_023313725.1 Lithobius niger | reverse complement strand
CCTTTTTCTTTGCTATATATATATATATATATATATATATATATATATAATACAGCTTTGTTGCACACGCAACCGGAATGGCAAGGACCTGGTGGTCGCTAACTGCCAACCGACGTTAATACTAAAAAATTAAAAATTAAAAAAAGTTTAAAATTAAAATGAAGACGATGGCTCGGCTGCAGAGAAAGGGTTGATGGAATTAGGTTGGGCTCACGAATACCTTACCACCAAGGTTAGACCTACCAGGGATTTCCTTCTAGGAATCGCCAAACGTGAGGGACAAGTGAGGGGAAACGTCAGGTATCATTGTCAGTATTTCTTATATAACAATAAAATAGTGCACCGCAAAGCTTGGCCAAAGCCTAATGTAAATAATAATAATAATAATAAAAATTTTATTATTTTTTTTATTTTTATTATTTTTATTATCAAGTTAACGATTGGTGTCTGCGTGCGTCATATTACTGATTCTCGGTTAAACGACATCGCTAAAGACGGCAGGAAAAAACACCCTGATCATCAACAAGGTGATCAATCACCAGAGTGATGAATGGAAAGGAGATAACTTGACTAAGAAAACTGAAGAATTAAGTGAAAAAAGTTGGCGAGTATGTGTAAGATGCGTGTGTATATGTACTATGATGTATATGGTGTTTCTCGATAGTTTCAACCAAATTGGCTTTAAAATTTACCAATATAAAACACACATTAGGCCTACTCGATAATCTAAACACAACGAAACAAAGAGAGATGTTAGTCCTTCATTGTTTAGGAGAAAAATTATTTCAATGGTTTCTCCTCTTTTAATAAGCAGTGCTGTGCGCATTGCAGTAGTTTAATTTTATTTACGTTTAATAAAGTGGATTGCAACAGTAATGTTTCACGTGGATCAAAAACTACTGCAACGTTGTGGTATCTGAAACCTTACAGGAAAGCTTAGTCGTGTTACTTACCAGATTTGATTTCGGTTTGGTTAATTCTTACTTACCAATGTTACCATACACATTAAACGAGTTCATTTTTGTTTTTTAAATCCAGGAAAGTTCAAAGTAAGCCTGTTCGTCTTTAAGAGCATTGGTTTATTTCAGACAACATAACGCTACTAGAAAAAAAAAAAACTTCAGGAGCGATGAGTATTAGACTGTTGTTTAGACTATGATCCAGAGTTTGGGGCAAACAGCTCCAAACTTACCCAACTTTCGAAGGCTAAAAAGAAGCCTAGAAATTAACTTCCGGTAGCAACCTACTAGCGGATAATTGGAACCACTTGAAAAGTTGAAAACTCCTTATTACTGATATCACAACTGCAAATGTTCAGGATAATAAGTACACAGATGAAAGTGGAGTTGCACCTTAAAAAATTTGTGTATCGGCTAAAAAAAAGAAGCAATCATTTAACAGTGCAACATAAAAAAAAAATAATAATAAACTGACACCTACCCGGGACTGAAGTACTTAAAGAATAGACCAATGTCACAGACTTGCACTGCTCAATAGCAAGTCTTAACCTACTTTTTAAATGAATAATCTGGGGTTCCGGCACCAGGACTAGAGTTCTGAAGAATAGACCTTGCCACCGATTTGCACAGTTCATTATCAAGTCATATTATATTTTTTGAACTGCCAGGACCCTAGCATTTTTCTTTGAGTCTAATGATGTCATGACCTTCAAATTTAAGCCACGCTGTAATACTGTTACCAATACCATAAAATGCATGCACCAAGACTTTAAGAACCTGTATCCCATCACCAGGAACGGCGACAACTGTTTGTTTTATTACTCATCAACTCCGTGATTTAAAAGTCAGGCACAACAGTGCTTAATTTCAGGAATTTAGAGGCGGAGGAGATGGGATTGCAGAAATTGAATAAACAAAAAATAAATAAAAAATAAAGAAGTAAAGAAACTTATTACGTTTTGAAAATACGTGCTTGTAGTAAATTCTACACCACAACTGTTATTGACTAATAAATATATCCAGTGAACTAATAAAATTATTGCGGACATTTTTTTTTATAATGTATGCCAATTAAATTATTTGCCTTCTTGTGAAATCGAGAGGAAAAAATCCCCAATACGAATTACAAACTAGATCCTATTTACAGATCCTAGTTAATAGGATTTTAGGATCCGAGTAATTAGGGTGTCATGAATCAGCCGCGCTCACCGTACTCATTGCTTGAACTCCCCAAAGCTGTACATCGATTACGACTAGCTAAAAATAATTTTATTGTACTTTAACAACATTCATTTTTTATAGCGTCTGCCGTGTTTGAAAGATTCGAGTTGATTTTTTTTTTTTTTTACTTCTGGTGGCTAACCAATACACAGCTTTTGACACGCATATAGCCTTTGCTATGACTAGAAGGCGATATGGACAATTTTGATAGGAAATAAATATTTTATCGACACGAGCACGAGACATTACAGGGTCACCCCGAAATATGCCAGATGAATTTAGCTGGATTAATTTTGATCCACCTAAAGCCAGGACTAGTAAGAGATAAGCCGTCATTTTTCATAAAATAGGGTCTGCCTTAGAAAGTTAGTTAAATAAATACGGATGCAAACCTATTTACGTTGCCTTTTGGTCTTAAATGTCGGACTGACTGAGCGGGGAACTGAACCCACGACCTTTGAAACCAAATGCCGAGGTCCCACAGCTGAGCTATACTGACACGGACAAAAGGAAATGTCCATGGGCAGCATTTCACACGCACACATATACAAATAACGTACAGTTTTTTTTCCAGTCGCCACTGGAGGGAAGCCTGCTTCCATGCCACACACCAGTAAAATCGAAAGGAACACACAACAAGCGCTCAGATAGGTAGTGATATCATTAAACAAAGGAAATGCCACCAAGGTTATCCCTGTTAACCAGCAAACTTGGCTCGTTGCCCTCTTCTGTAATTTCTTTGAGCCAGGAGTGATTAAAATTATATGAAAATATGGCTGATTTATAAACGTCATTATCTGAGCCATACGATTGTAATTAGGTCCAGCGTATGTTTGCGCAGCGTAATAAAGTAAGCATACAATCAGGGCGCGTTTACGCAAGGACAATTTCCTCGCTTACTAGCTTTTACTTGGTCAATACTAAATCTGCTGGCTGCTTCTCGCCTTTACCGGAGAATGCGGGTTTCAAGTTGTCTATACGTAGTAACCATGGCAACAACGCGGACGCAAATTTTCTCCTCGTGCCTCCCGACACGACGTACGATGCGTGCAACGCGACAGCGTCGATTTATGACAACTAGAAAACAATTTTTACTGCAGTACAAGTTAGACGACGAACAGATTTTTGAATGCCGGTATTCGATGCTTTGTCTTCGATTCGACAACCCCGAAATGGACGCCATGTTGGATTTTGAATTCTCGCTGCGAGTAGCTATTTATTCTGCCGTCGTTTGATCACTGCTAGAAGCTGTTTTTTCAGCGAGAATAAGAAATTTTGGAAATAGCGTGAAATGGCAACAATGTTGTAGCAATGTTTAAAATGACTGTTGTACTTTGTCCGTGTCGTTATTTGTAATACATTTACTTTGTTGTCTATTACCGCATTCATTTAATAGAAACGGGAAATTAATCGTGAGTAAATAACGGTTGCCTAGTAAATAGCTTTCGGCTAGCGAGAAGGTCTCGTTGCCTAAACGAGCCGTAACAAAGGTTTTTAGTTTGTGGCTAATTTACATTTTATGAGAGAGTAGATGTGAGCAGAGTGGTGTGCCGAGTACTGCTATCAATGGAAACAGTTAATGTGAAATGTTAGTTCATTAAAAAAAAGTTGTAGTCGTACTAACGTTCTTTTCAGCTGCTAAGGTTAGCTCATTAGCATCGTTTACTTTATTCACGTAGGACTACAGTGCGTGGAGGGGGAGTGGGGGGGGGGGGGGCGTTTGGATAAAAGCCTTTCAATGGGACAAAGAAAAAGACTAAAATAAAACAGCTATATCTGAAGATTGAGTATACACGCATCCACTTGTGTTTATTTAGGCCTCAACGCACACGCTCATAGGCTTTTATTGAATTTTAGCGAGAGTGGAGTCGTCAGAAAAATTAAAGAAGAGGTCAATGCACCAAGTTGAAAATAATTTTATTGTACTGTAATGAAATTATTTAGTGGATTAAATTGGATTCGTGGATGGACTTGTAGATTTTTTAGCTGGACGAAGACGTGAGAACGTTAGTTTTTAAACTGCAACATAAATGTCAATTTCCAGTACTGACGACTGCTGATCTTAAAACAACCGGAAGGTCTTCTCGTCTTTTAAAAATAACCAGAATGGACTTCCGGATCGTTCCGATCCAAATTGCCATTCCGGCCAAAATTGAGAGCCCTACGGCTCACTCAGTTAATGCAGAAATGTTAATAGATCCTTGAAACAAAATTTATTAAGAATTCCGTGTAGTGTTTGCCATTTAAACAACACAACGTAAGCTTAAATTATACTCAGGACTGGATTAGTTTGAAAAGCTAATAATTAGTAAAAGAAAAAAAAAACATTCAAAAACAACATTTAGTCACAATTACATTGTTATGCAACCAACCTTTCATGCGGAAAAATGACTAAAAGACAAAAGTGCGGAAATTTGCTGAACAGTATGCTGCAAACGGGTTCCCTGGAAGCCAGTAAGGCTTCAACTTCTGTTCCGGATCCGGCTGGAGGAGCTTACACCTCATCATTCTCCCCCAACCCCTGTCTTATTTTAACGGGTCCCTACAAAGTACTTCCTTGTCTGAGGCACTGCGGTTGTCAAAACTAGTTGGCAATTAAGCGGTATTGGAAAAAAAAAAAAAGGGGGGGGGGGGGGGTCCCAAAAGCATTCCTTACGCATCGTCCAGCCATCAACCGTTCGTTAACTGAAGCTAGTGACGGAACGCCTTCCCGTAAGCGGATTACTATTTACAGCTGCTAGTCGCCTGGCTTACCGCAAATGATGTATATTAAAATTTTCTTGAACCAGCAAAAACGATAATATTTTTAACACAGTTTCCCTTATGAATTAACATTTGTTTTTAATTCCCATATGCAGTTTTAATAAATATCTGGAAGTTAGTTTGTGAAGAAAAGGGTTAAAATATTAGTTAGATTAGTCAAACAGGCGAGCGCTTAGTTTAGAGACCATTGGGATGTTGCTGCTCGCCTTTCTCGGCCCCATACAAAGGTCGTGGTAGGCCTAGGGAATTACTTCCCCCTTACCAACTTGGAGGTGCGCATGCTTGTGTATATTTTCGTATAGAAACGATTGAAGTAAAAACTGGCTTTCATTACGAATGTATGCGGCAGACGAATTGCTGTAAATTAGGATTGTACCTTCCTGACTTTAATTATGAAAACAAAAAAGAAGCAAAACAACAAAATTTGTTTGTTTTCATCCGAAATAAAAATATTGTCGCAAGTACAGGCCATTTTGTGGCAGAGGATTCAAGATTCAAAAGACTCACATTACTAATGATAAATAAGTTGTGAGACAACCAACCTTGACCCAAAGTTGTGAGGAGGATCGATGGGGGACGTGGGGGGAGATACCCACCTTTAGACAAAATTGTTTCTCCATTGGGTTAGGGGTGTTCAGGCTAAGTACGACACTGAGTTTTTATTTGGGCTTGAAAACACGGGAAAACATCACCACGTTACCTTCATTATTAGCAAGCGTCACTAAATTGTCACAAGTGACACTTAGACTAGTAACGTCTACAGGAACCTAATGTTTCCAATTTCGTTTTTTTTTTCTTTCATTTCTGACTTTCTTAAACTCGTGTGGTTTTGCCAGCTTCTCAAAGTTATGATTACGATTTTTCGATTTTTTATTCATGGCTAAATATTGATATTTTATGATATGTAGACGAGTATATCTGCTTTACTGCCTCATCTGCCGCATAAACTCAATTCTGCACTGCTTTGCAGAGATTTCATGACGTGTAGAGCGTTCCGGGCTGATTTGTTATTTTATTTCAGTATCAAGGTCACCATCGGAAAGTACTTTCATGCCCTGCGTGACGAGACAGTTTGCTGGCACGGAAGTTTTGGCGGCTATTATTTCCCTATTTTGACCAAATATGGGTCGCTGTTCCTTTAAAAGGTTAGGAAATGACTAGTCTGTAATTTAAATAGGAGAATTATTATTATTATTATTATTATTCGTACTTTTATGGACTATGTAGTGGAGAGAAAATTTGATGGGGAAAACTGAGAGGAAAAATATAAACCATTGATGTTGTTGTCTATCAGCGTGAAGATTTTGGCAAATGCCTAAGGTCGCAGGCAGCCAAATTAACATTCAATCGGCAGCCAGACACCCCAACAAATGAAATGGAATGAACCGAGGAAGATAATTGTTTTTGGGTGAACTTCTTGCAATCAGAAACGTGGGAAGAAGTGTGGAACAACTTTGATTCACTCATGTTTTCTATTACAAACAAAAACGTCAAGTGTGCCGTAAAAAAAGGGTTTTATGATTGAAGTTTCACTTTACTTATTAAAATGTAAACGGATAAAAATTTATGAGTTTTAATTCAAATAATCAAATGTACAATTGAGAAAATTGTATCTGCCTAAATGCTGATGTGCTCTGCCAAAAATATATGTCTTAAATCACAACAGCTCCGTATACATTTTAACAAGTAAAGTGAAAATTCTATCATATGACCATATTTTTACGGCACACTTGCGCCTTTGTTTGTTATAAGTGTACGTTTTTTTATAAATTAATTTTATAAAGTAATAAATAAACTAATAAACTTATTGTTAATAAGGATAATGCTTCCTATTCATGTTTCCGCAAAGCGCAGATGAATAATTTTTGGCTCACGAGTATTGTTGAGCCAAACTGGTGAGCCAAGCCATATACTTTATTCTTCAGTCTATGCCTTGCGGCTAGCGTTTGCCAATCGTAATTATTCCCTAATTACAGTGTTTAAAACCGTGTAAAACAATAAAACTGATCGTCCAGAGTCCCGTAAATCCGGAATGGCTCGACCAATTGAAAAAAGTTGTCTCTTTGAGGAAGAAGGACAACAAAATTTCTGGTTTAGATCATGTTTCAGATTTCAGGAATAGATGCATTAGTTTTTTTCTGAAACGGTGTCACCCAAGAACAACAACAAAGACAAGCAACGAACAGTTATCACATTTACGTGTGGTTCCTTACTTTTATATTCTTGCACAGAATTGCACAATTTTTAGTGTAAATACACCTTCCATACTTTATCTACTATCTGGCCAAGTTTGGTCGACAAATATTGGAACGGAGATACTGTTTTAGTTTTGCTAGATTTGCTGAGTGAGGACTTCAGTTGTGTAGACGAATATGATAAGCGCTTTCGTAGCAGCGTTGTTGGTATCACGAAGGTGGAGGAGGATCAGGTGGAATGACGTAGCACGACCATTTCCTGTCCGGAAGGTCCAGGTTTGATCCTGTCCTCGGCCACCTGCTGGCGGTTTCGGGATTCTGTGGTGCCCTGTGGCGCTTCATGGCCATGTAGGTTGTGGCGTGTGAAAGATACTCAGTTGTCTGAAACCAACGCAGACCGTTCAGAGGGGCAATGTAAGAGGGGCCCTGTAGGACCCGTAAAGTTGATCGTGGAAAGGGGCATCTCCAGAGATGATGAAAAATGTGCTTATAAACAGGACGGAAAGCCAAGTGGGCTCGTAGAGTGCTGAATAAATATAGGCGCAAACCTGTTTTCGTTGCCCTTTGGACTTAAAACGTTGTGGGTTCAATTCCCGTTCATGCAGTCAGATATTTTAAGTCCAAATGGTAACGTAAATAGGTTTGCATCTGCATTTGGTTATACTTTTTTTTTTATTAAAGAAAGAAGGATGCCACGAAGTGAACAAACACTAATTTGTGGCAACATTACATTACATATACAGTCAACAAAATATAAATTTCTAGCAATTGCATAAATCAATAGGGGGGGGGGCGGGTGCCGTCTTCACGTTCAGTTATTGTAGTCACGCACTGCACAGTAACGTGAAAGATTCCTTTACCTTGTCTACTTGGCGACTCCCATGTGCTACTGGTTGTTGGCAGCTTAGGATTGTTTCAACCCTCAGTCAGGCAGAGTAGAAGTGGACGTTGCATTGACTCAACAGGTAGCAAAAAACTCTGCGAAGAGATTTTTCCTCTGTTAGTAACCAACTTATTGTTGTAATAAACTAAACAAAAACCGGCTTCGCTTTTCCTAAACCATGCTGTTTAGGAAAAAAAGCATTAGAGCTCTTATCCCCGATGGAACTCACGGCTGTGAACGGACACAGATAAAAAACGAATTAAGATTCATTCGACCGAAACGAACTATAATTTAAAACTGTAAGTCCAGGGAACAAGATTATTTTCATTTCATGGGATCATCAAAAAGATTATGCAATTTCTGTTTGAAGTGGGCGTGTCTGCAAGCGTGTGCGTGTGTGTTTAATTTTATGTTTCTTTTGTGGTGTCTTTGTGGTGCTCAAACAGTGAAAAAATATGAATGTTACATACGAACAGACGTTGTTGGGAGGATGGATCAATACCTAGTGAATTTGATACCATTATTATTATTATTACTTTTTTTAATTCATAGTGTGCCAAAATATTGTGAATAAAAAAAAATCGCAGAACTCGAAAGAAGTCAACTTCATCAGATTCAGACACACATCAGACTCTTCTCTTAACACCAAAAGCGGCTACAGCTGTAGATCCAAGTAAGTTCGCTGGCCAAAAAAGAGCCGCAAACAAAACGCGAACTTGGGAAGAGCTGACGAGTTCCAGTCATTTTCAGCAGAGCGCGCCACTTTCTTGCGAATCCGCGAACATAGGTGGTGAAATAGAACAAGGGACAGACGTCGCAGTACTACTTCGAAGAAAAGACGAATGGTCACGTGGCCGTAAGAGCAAAAAAGGGCCCCTTTCCGTCAGCTAGTCAATCAAGTCCTTTTGGAGCAACGTCCAGGCCCATTAGGACCGGCGTTGGATCGTTTATCACCCGGGCTGTTGGCCCCGTCCGTACCCGATCAGCTCAATCAGACAGAGTAAATACCCCCATCGCTCCTGCCCACACCCAGGGTTTTTTTAAGGATCCGAACACGCCCACCTTCGACTGCGCCTCCGCCCACCCTTCTTGTTTCTCACTGATCTCTTTCACTGCACCCTCACCCCTCTAGCCCCCCCCCCCCCAACCCTCTGCCAACCCCACTTCTTCTGCAATGGGAGAGGAAAAACAGAAGGAGAAAGGCGATCATTCTCTTGCGGAGCCTTAAAGAGACACTTAGGAGAGTGGAGAGCACTTTGAATGTACACATTCTGGACACGGATGGTGTGGTTTAATCAGAGGGCATTTTCATAAACTCACCCACAGGGGCTTGTCGTCCCGTCGTCCCTTGCGCGCGCGCGGCGTCGCATGTATACACTCTATACATAAGGGTGGGGCAGAAAGGAAGGGCCACCCCTAGCAATCACTGATGGACAATGGTAGGGCAATGAAACTTTGCATGGTATATAGGCGAACAGGGGGCCAACTAATCACGTATCGCTCAATGACCTTGACGCTTATTTTCAAGGTCACCATGATGCTAAGTTTTTAACCATGCTTCGTAGAACCCTATAGTGTAAAACAGAAACTTGTAGAAATTGGCAAGGCATGGCCGTAAAAAAAAACCGGAACGAAATTCGGTACGTTAGTTTAGGAATTACGGAAATTATAAGCATCTTTCTATTTTACTACCGAGTGGCTTTCCTGCCAAACGGTGAGTGTGAAATAAAATTATAGTGGTCGTGAAAGTACGTGAAGCCTGCATGGGGAGCGTTCACGAATTACATAAAGCCTGGAGAAGGGAGGGAGGATTATAAGTAAATGTGTCACCATCTGTTATGGTGATGGAGGGGGGAAATATGATGAAGTGTTTCGTAACGCATAAATTTTCGATTATTGTTCGCAAACGTTTTTCCAATTTTTTTCTATTCTATTGGCTATTAGAATTCTATTGGCTAAAGTATTTTCTAACTTCTGTTTACAACTTGAAAGTTTTATTTTTTCAAGACATTTATTCGTGTGTTCCTTCGCCTGTTGAAAGTAAGGGTTAGACAGAACTAAACAGCGGCAAATAGCAACATTTGCCGCCATATTGGCACCAGTATGGGTTTTGGAGGGCATAACTACAAGGTGCACTACATAAAAATGGAGGGGAAACAACGGAAGAGTGGATTTCTTAGGCTTAAAATAACGTTGTTTTCTCCAATAACAAAAATCGCGCGTTTCAGGTCTAAGAAATCACTCTTCACAGCATCGGCTTCAGAATGACGCCCTTCTGTTTCTCTCCGCAGTGCCCCTTGCAGCTAACCCATTAAGGCTCCAGCATAGAGTTATATACACTAATACTACGTCGTGTCACTGCTCTATAGATGCTGCAGCTTGTCATTTCGTAGTAATCCCCCCTTTAAAGGCGCCTCTTCACGTTGTCAACTCCTAGATTCAGCACCGTAGAATCTTCGAGCAATATAAAGAACATAGCCATAAATTATAAACGGAACAACATTATTCGCAGAAGCGCCTTGATTTTCATAACTAAAATCAGATTACGTGACCTACCTCAGCCTATTGGATGACGGAGAATCTGGAACGTGTGTTTAGAATATGGGCAACGCTATCGTAATGGTGAACAGGTGCCTTTAAGGCCTTTATGAACGGGCACGATGCATATAACGGCAAAAGATGATGCACGTTCATGATGCGTGTGTATAAAAAATTTGTGCCCGTTATTATCACCAGTCATACTTGTGTTGTCAAGGTCCGTTACTAGGCAGTTTTAATGGAAATATCGGCCGGTTATGCATTTCTTTCTTTTATATTAGTGACTAGTTACCTCCTTTAAGCTTAGTGGTTACCCTCTGTGTTACGACAGTCATAATACACATTTGCCGTAGATCTAGACACATGCTAGTGTGCCGCGCCAAGTTAGGCAACAATCATCACAACAAACATCACATCAATTTAATTGTCGAGGTTGTAAACCATTGTAGCGCGACGCCATAGCGTCATTGTCTAATATCCTGAAGCATAGTTGAGCACATTACCGGTACTTGGATAAAAATAATAATGCGGCACAAAAGCTTAAATTATGTTGAAATCTATAGAGCAGTGACCCACCTGATAAAAATTAACTCGTGTAGGAATACCAGCTAAGCTGCTTTCAATGCAAAAGCTGGCCCTCAATAACGTTGAAAATGTGTAACTAGCTAGTTAGCTAATTCTAGTCCGCTCATCCCCATGTTAATTTCCATAGGGTGATTATTCATCGAAACCGGGATAACGGGAAGGCTTCTAGCTATGAAATTGGACGAATGGCTGCAGTACGATACGAACTGCTTCCCAGTGGACACATAAAATGGAAGCGAAAAAAGCCAACAAACAAACTGAGCAAAAAACGGCTTCGCCGTTTAGAAAAAAAAACATTAGAGCTCGTATCCCCATACTCACAGCCCTGAATGTACACGAACAAAAATGGATTAGAGTTCACTCGAACGCAACGAACTATAATTTGAACTCTAATTCACTAAAACTTAAACCCACAAACACACACAAAATAAACAGCAAAACGCTACAAAATTGAAAGATAAAAATGCATACACAAAATGAACACAAATTATAGTTCAAATTATAGTTCGTTGCGTTAGAGTGAACTCTAATCCGTTTTTATTCGTGTACCTTCAGGGCTGTGAGTATGGGGATACGAGCTCTAATGTTTTTTTTCTAAACGGCGAAGCCGTTTTTTTGCTTAGTTAATGTATTTTGATTCCATGGCCGCCACGCATTTAAACTGTATGGTTAAGTTATTTGGACGGGGCTTTTGCAACAATGGAAATGACGAAAGTGTTGTGATGAGAAATGAATAAGACGTGATGAAACTGCCCCAGTGATGTCATATTGTACTAAAAAGCAGCAAAGTGAAGTGAAGTTTTATTAAAGTGCAGTGACGTAGCAAGATCATGTGCCCTATACTAAAATTATTACCACCAGAACTAAAACGTCAAACAATCTATATATTTATTTCGCTTTGGAGCAGATGTCTTAGGAGCAGAGCTAAAAAGGATTGTTAGGGATCAAAGCAAGAGCGCGTCGGGCTCATTCTTGCTACGGTAGCAAAGAAAAAGGGCGGACGGCCGACAATGAGAACGGATATGCGCCTTAACAATTAGAAACAAAGACTATTACTTCAATAATGCTGACTATTAGAGCCGAGTTGAAGCAGCGGGAATCAGCTAGACCGGCGCATGTTACGCCGGGGAACCAACTATTTTTTATAATTTTTTATTTAAGAATAGCCAGGGTTCGTTGGAAACTATCTATGGGAGAATATGGTGGGTAGGCTGCAGGGGAGTTCGGAGTTCGGAGGCTGGGGGCAGTATGCGACCTGTTCATTCCATACTGCCCACTACAATATTTTTCTCAGGTATGTGGGAAACGGCTAGACCGGCATATGTTACGCCGGGGTACAGCTAGTAATTCTTAATACAAAACTTAAACAACGAGAAAACCTGGCTGAAAACCAATAACAACAATCAAAAAATAACTGAATTCACCCACTTTTCCTTTGTACGAGCAAAATAAAGCTGGTTAACAAAGCACACGTCCCTGACTTTCTCATAGGCACACTATTGTAACACACCGACAGAACTTTACCCCACACAGTATTGGGATGACGCCATTTATGTTATTGTTGCGGTTAGGGTAATGACCATAGGGTAGTGTTGCGGTTGCTGCAGTTGAAGATCCCAGTCCTCAGAGATTGTTTTTCGCGTGAGGTACCTTCGTGAGTGGAATGACAGTTGGCGAACTGATGGGTCTGGGTGCTTCCTGTATGCGCTTCAGCCTCAGTGCCTTCTGTCGTCTATCCTGGATCATCTCCCGTTGATGATGGTGCACATTGTGTCCCGTCTTCGGTCTGGCCACTCACTACTGAGGGCCCATCGGTTCAGACTCGGGTGGTGTTTCACCTCTCTGTACGTCGTGTGAAGTTGAAATGACGGGAGGGCATCTCCTTTTTTCCTGTCAGGCTTTGGACACATGTAGAGTCTACCTTGGCTGTCGTTCTGCATCCTCTGTCGCGCACAGGCGGCCCGGAGGCTTCGGGCTGCGGCGTGTTTTGTTGTATCGGCAGGGTTGCGTGTGTAGGCCTGTTTCATCATTCTCCCTCTCGCCCGCTTGGGTGTTTCACATGATGGTTAGGCTGTGACAGTGGTGTACTTTGTATTTTGTGTTGTGAGTTTTGTTGAATTTTGTATTTTGTATTCCAGATCTTGGGTGGAGCGTGCGGTTGTGGGCCAAGGTTCCCTGAATAAATTCAATTCAATTCAGTGACCATAGGCTCAATAAAATCAAACTATCAAAGTATGACGTTCTCAAGCTTAGTGTTTTATTGAGAACTTTAGACGTATTTTTTTTTTTTTAATTCCGAATGTTCTTTCCTGCGTTCAGAAAGGTCCGCATGGCATCGGAAAATTGGCAAATTAAATGTGTAGCAGGAGGTTTACGAGGAAGGCTGGCATCTTCAGCTCCTTGACGCAGTTTTATCCAAATACAAGAACTTGATAATGTTACAATGAAATAACAATTCGTTTAATGGGATGTTTACACTATTGATTGGAGTTTTTATTTATATATATTTTTTTGGAGCAGGAGGGAGATATTGATTCAGACTTTGCATGAATCAATATCCCCCTCTGTGATATCTCTGATATCTTTGATATTTTAGCCAAGGCGGCCTTGCTTCCAGTGTGTTGGCATCACAACACTTTCGGCAATTTGGTTGGATTTTGATATTGTCGTTAACAAACACTGGTCCCTAATGTTTAAGGCATTGCCCTGTACTATACAATTTCCCTTATAACTAAATGTTGCTGAACGTTGATGATTACTGTCTTACTTAGTACAAAAAACTAGCATGTGCCTAGATGCATGAAAACTACATCAACATGATACGCCGTATATAGTGTTTCGTATCGAACTGGGCCGCGATTGTCCATTGTTGATTATATCTGCTGTTTGCAAAACACGGCCAGTGTGGTCAGTAATGCGCGGCTTGGCACGGTTCGCTTTAATTATTACTTGGGAAATTCTGTCGGTGCCGTCTTGTGCCAAGAAACTCGCTTGTATAGTATCATATATATAAGATCGCTAAATCGGCTTCCGGTACAACTTCCGGTCCACTGACAGAAATTCCAGAAAAGCAGTAATAAAAATAGTCAGACCGTGAAAGTAGATGCTACGTTAAAGGTTAGTGTATTGGTTGATTAACACTTTATCAGCAGCAGAAGTATATGTAAGATCGTTAAATCAGTTGGGCACGTGACACCAACTTCCGTACAATCGGTGCAACTTCCGGTCCGTCTTCCGGTTCACTCACACAACCCAAAAACCAGTAATAAAAATAATCACGTTACCGTGAAAGTAGTTAATACGTCAAAAATTCGGTCAGGCTCATACGTTTGTTGTGTTGGTTGAATTTAGGCGTTTGGTTAAAACTGTAACAGCAGTCGAGGGTTCACGGTCAGTTCCGGCAAGGCCATGGACAGACCGCGCCATCTATTACCAACATAAAAAACCATGAATCAAGAACGCAACGACAACTGAGATAGCTGCGTACCTCGCACCACTCCAGGCCCGTCAGCTTGCTTCTGTTTAGTGACAGACACGCTTGGAGTCGTCCAGTACCGTACGAACTAACAACCCAAAGGAATTTGTATCTGAACTAAGTGAATGCGTGAAAAGCCCTCAATATGCGCCAGATCTCCCAATTTGATCGATGCCTTACGTGTTTAAAGTTTAAAGCATAAATTTTGTTCAGAAACCAATCCTCTTTGGTTCTCATGCCGTCACTAACTATAATGCCGGAAGAGCATGAAGCTGACAGGCCTGGAGTTGAGCGAGGACCGCAGCTACTATCTCAGCTGGCCTTGCAAGAAAGTGTAGGCAGGGCAGGGCCTCAATGGGCAGGGCAGGGCGCAGCAGCGCGTACGATGATAACGTGGAAGTTTGGACGAATGATTGGGAATGATCACTTCAAATGTGGAAGAATATAATGGAAGTGATCATTACATAGAGGGAACCATTAGCAGTGGAGATGGGCCGTGGGTGTGGGTCCGCTAATACAAGAGATCAGGCAAAACAATAACAATAACAGAAGCAATAACAAACGCAGGGTGGGATATTTCAGTGCCAAAAAATAGTAGGGATGAACGAACGGCGGGGAGGGGGTTTTAGAAGTTTTAGTAAAATAAAAAAAAATAAGGGTGAGCATCATGATGGGTGAGCATTAGGATGGGGTTCATTTCGAACTGAGTATGGAAGTAAAATGAGTAGGGGGTAGAGATGAGTGGCAGTAGTGGCGTAATAAAATCTGTGTTCGAAATTTGATGACCTATTCTTTTCACACAATATAAAGAACGCCTATTTTGTCCCCAAAAGGTATTCAGCAGTTCCCCAGCGAAAGCATTAGTGCTTTCCTATAGGTTGAGCCCAGCCGCTTCTCCCCCCCCCCCCCCACCGTCCTCCTGCGCTTTGACGCCATGCCTGGGTGAGAATGGAGGGAATTTTTGAAATTTCTGTTCAAAAAAAATTGTAGGGACAAGCTACGTGGGGGGGGTTGTAAAGTTTCAGCGCAAAGTGACAAGGAATTTTTTTATTTCAGGACAAGAAATAAAAAAAAAGTAGGGATGACGACTGGGGCTGGAGGGTGGGGGAATTTTCAAAGTTTCAGTACAAAATACACAAAAACGTAAGGAAGAGTGTCCAGGGATTGGATAGGGCATATATCTGAGGGGAGGGGGGGGGGTAAACTGTCTGAAGATACATTACAAAAAAGAGTGGATATATCAGTGGTGCGGAAGAGGGAGGACAGAAGTAGCAATGGATGGTAGCTGCCCTGAGGCGAATTGGGGGAGGGGAAGTTGCCCTGTTCCCATCCCCAGAGATAAATCCCCCTTCCCCCAATATATCACCTCCCCATCTCTGGCCACTCTCTATTTTTTCATCCATTTTGTTATAAATCTTGACAATTTTTCTTCAAAGGGAGGCCCAAATATTTGTTTCACCCCATGCAATACCTCAGCCGCTCATTCCTCAGCTGTTCCTCCCTAATTTTTTCGTGACTGTGAATTACTCCTTCAGTGTAGTGTTATGTTTGCTGAAACCATTTTAACATCGTCAGTTTGGCCTAGGCTTTTGATATGGTTGATATTCGACAATCACTTCGACAATCGTGCAACAATCATTTCTATGATCTGTGCCTAAACATGCCGCTAAAAAAGTAAACAAAACTTCGATAGTGCCTATTTTCGACCAGCTGTTGCGAGCAGAACGATGACACGGACGATGGGGGGAAAACAATGGGGGAAGCTTTTCAAGACAGCATGTTTCTCGAGAGTGTCTTGAGCCTTATTTATTTCCACCAGCATGAACATGGCTGGTAGAATAAAAAAAGAGATGAGCATTACAAAAGAGGGATCATTAGCCATCGGTGGGAGGGGGGGGGGGAGGGGTTAGTATTTGAGTCACAATAAGTGTTGATATTTTCGCCAACATGAACTTTGAACGATAGAAGTAATCATCAGAAAGAGAGTATCATTTAGCAGTGGGGGAGGGGGAATCTGAGTCACAGGATGCGCTGCCTAAGTGAGTGAGCGAAGCGAACGAAAATCAGCGTTTGTAAGCCGGTATGCGCAACAATTTGAAAAAAAACTTATTTCGGTCGAACATGGACGCACATGTCAGCTACCATACCGAACCAGTGTTGCAAATCGCGCATTCAACACCACCCGTGCATAGCACGGGCTTCAGCTAGTCCAGATATAAGCCACAATAGTAAACGGGAAAGGGAGTGGGGGGGGGGGGGGAGGATACGGGTGTGGTATGGCACAGTTACACCACGCTTTGACTTGTTTATTAAGTATGAAGTTAGAATTAGAGACAGTTTACTTAGCACTATACTGCCCTAATTGTTGTTATCACTATTATAATCACTGGAATGCGCGCTGAACCTCTTTATTGTTAAGTTGTCTCATGTTCCAAATCATTATTTATACCACGACTTTGTCCAGAACAATCTGAGAAGCTTTTCAGTTTTTGCAACCCCAGTAAATTTCGGAATTTCCGGTAAAGGCCGGGGCTTTTATGCCGATGCTAAAACACTTGTCAGATCGCTATGGACAACGTAGTAGTACAAATAATGACTTCGAACGTGAGACAAGTTATCAATAAAAACGTTTAGCGCTTGTTCCAGTGATGATAAAAGTCCACAAGCGTAAAATCAATAACGCTCAATATAGGTACGGATTGTTCTACGATAAAACTTCAGGCTGGTTTCACTCCTTTCATTACATGAATAGTACCATAGATTAGAAAGTTAACTAGATGTACCGTTTCACTTCTTCTCGTCCTACGCGGACCTCTACCGGTAGTTGCGGCTACTAATACCTCTGCTAATGCTTTGCCTTCGAAGCAGCCTAAGGCAAAGCATTAGCAGAGGTATTAGTAGCCGCAACTACCGCTAGAGGTCCGCGTAGGACGGAAAGAAGTGAGACGGTATAACTAGTTAACTTTCTAATCTATGATAGTACTCTGTATTCATGCGGCTCGCGAGCGACGATGTGTCGCTGTGCTGTAATCATGAACCGTAATGATGACATTGATATAATAATGTCATTTTTTTTTTATCATTTTCTATTGTTTCCAACACGCACCTCATTCCCATATTGCGAAGTGAGCGAATAACGGGATTGATAAGCCTAGCAATACACTAGACTTACTAGACTTACTAGACTTACTTACACTAGACTTAC
>JAHWFP010137606.1:0-50576 GCA_023313725.1 Lithobius niger | reverse complement strand
TACGCCCCTTCTGTCCTTATCTATCCTTATTCCCTTATCTATCCTTGGTCCTCCTTCTGTACCATTATGTAACTTGGTCTACCCTTAAGTACACTTACCTAACATTATTTACAGTATGCACCCATATGAACCATTTTACTGTCGTGTACAATTACGTACCCTTATTTTCCTTTACATTCCCTTAAAATTCATTTATGTACCTGGGTTATAGTATATACCATCTTTGTTTATTTTTTATTCATTCTTTACTTGCCCTTTTATTTACTTTTCCCCTTCATTTACGCTTTCCTATTTCGTTTACATAATGGTTTTTATATTCTAACTTAATATTTATTTATTTATTTATTTATTCATTTATAGTGCTTCTGCTTGAGCAGGTTGAGGTGTATTCTTTCTCCTACGTCTAAAGGATTAAGCAGTGTTGGGAAAGGGGAATAAGGGGTCATTTTGCGGTGAGAGAATGTTTAGGGTGGCCTTTTCGCTACCTTTGATTCAGTAAATGGTGTAGAACGGTAATGTAATAATACACAATAATTACGTAATTATGTAATTATTTATTTACAGTTTTCCTTTTCACCATTTGAATATGCCTTTGCCAATGTGCAACTTCACCAAACGGCAGACATATTTGCATTGGTTTAAAATGCATATGTTTTCAGTTGGAGAAGTTCTTGTAGATGACTGCCCTTGTCCTCGTAAATGCTCACATCTGGATTTTGATGTACGAGAAACTCTCCAAGAGGTGTATGACAATCAGACAAAATACGTCTTTGTTTTCAGCGATCCACGTCAAACAATAATAAGAGAACGTTTCATCTATGACACAATAAAACTTTTATCCGATATAGGTGGTAATTCTGGACTGTGCATTGGAGTATCTCTCTTGTCCCTTTTTGAATTGATTTTTCAATTTATTCCAATACGACGAAAACAGAAAGCTACATTTTCGGCTGGAGATCCGTTGTTTCGCAAAGTTTTGAAGGTATTCAATAGAAATAATCCAAATAACGCAAATTCAGCTGCATTGCAAAGAAAACGTGTCTTAAACCTTTTATTGGTGTCTTCTTGCGTCGGAGTGTTTCTATTTGGTATTTCAATGAGAATTGTATATTTTTTCAACTACCCTATTCTCAAGTTGGTATCTATTTCCTTCAATGCAACAATACAGCCTCCGACGTTAACACTCTGCTATGATACAAAGAAGATTAATTATATGAAAGTTAAATTTGCAAGATTGACAAATATAACCGACAAGTGTGATGTAGAAATGTGGCAACTCTTTGATCTTGGTTACTCCGTTGATGAAATTTGGATCGAACCATTCGTGAGTAGACAGTTACACTATTCTATCACTAAACTGCTACTATTATGAATTGTCGGATGATAAAATGCGATAATTGAAAAAAATTGCACTCTTGAACGTTAAAAAAACGCTTTGATGTAATGTTCGATTCATTATTCCAAGTAAACAAAACTAAAAACTGAAAACTGACGAACAGCAAACGCACAACTGCCTAAGCAACCCTTTTTGATTAGTGGAAGCAAGGAATTGTACCGACGAAAAATGGTAAAGGTCTTTTTTTTATGATAACACATTCCAGAAAAGAATCTTTGCTTAGGCAGTTGGGCGTTTATTGTTCACAAGTTTTTTTTTTTAAGTTTTATTAATTTCTTCCTTTAATAATGAAGTCAGTATTGTAACAAACTTCTAAACATAGGTACCATTTTATTCAAGTTCAACGCGTAGTGTTGTCAGGAGACTTTTGTTATTACGATCTGTTTTTTCCAGTGTCATTTGCATAATTCTAAAAAAAATATGACTGTAAAAATTTCGAAACAATACGTTTTATGCAACAGCAGTTTTCAGGAATGATGGCTGTGAAGGCTTCTTCGAAGATCGTATTTTTGCTGGTTGTTATTAACTGAACATGGTACATAAGCAATGACAAGCTTAACCATCTGTAAAAGAAGCTGTGTTCATCAGCACTTGTAATGTGGATTCGGACAAACTCCACGTAGACGTAACGGTCAAGGTAGTGTGAGAGACTACCAGGTCCCTTCAGCTAATGGTGGATTTATTCTGGCGTACTTTAGACCGTATACAATGTCCTCACCAGATTTCTTTCTCCTTTTACACGAATATTATGTTTAAAAATTGAACTGGTAGTTGCCAACAGTTTTGCACAATAGTTGTGTTCATCTTGGCTGAGCGGTGGCAGAGGGGGGGGGATTGAGGCTTAATGGCGCGTCGACAACTTGGTCATTAGCGCCAACCTCAGTCACAGTGCAGTGGTCCGGGTTGCCACTGCACCACACATTACAGAGATGTTATTCAAACCCCTAATCTAAATCTTGCAGTGGCAGAAGTGGTCTGATAGGTTAAATAATGAACTGAGGTCACTAAGAGATTTGCCGTACTGAAGTTTTATACGTCTTCTAAATCATAACGGAAGTGTAAGGATGAATATAATGACCACTAGTAGTCCTAAAAAGTCTTTTGTTGAGAAATATTAGTAAGAGAATTTTGAAAATGTTTATTTTTATTCCTAGTGGATTATTTGAACCCTTTTGATGTAAAAATCACAATAAATGCTACTACAATTAATCTTTGGTAATGTGAGAAGGCAGGAAGTACATGAAAGGAAGGGGATGTCATTAGATTGGTAATTTTGCGCACATACTTGATAAATCTAGCCTAAGTTAAGCAACCAATACAGTGTACAGTTGATAGCTACAAACAAATAACGTGTTGAAAAAAGTAGAAGGATTTAAAAGGACTAAAGCACAGCGGAAGCGAGTGAAGATTGGGCTGAAGAGCAACAGAGAGTAAACGTCTTGCAAAACCAGCATTTCGTTGAGACTTATTTAATTAACACAAAAGGCAGAAGATGCGACTGAAGAACCTCAGAGGCCATACTTCAGGCAAAAAGATTTTTTCGCTTATTTTTCTGATTTACTATCACAAAAATGACCGAAAAAAGCAAGCTAAATTATGCCGTTGAGTCCTATCTCCTTAAAAAAATTTGATACCCTCAGCCAGGTACTGTATTATAACCCAAGATTTCCACCCAGCACCCAGCAACAGTTCTTTAATGGCTAATGGATCCATCTTTTTAATTCAGAAAAGAACAACTAATCAAAGTGCAATTCTCAACATACCCACTGCAGTGATTTTAGTTTTCCTGTTTAAGCGTTGGGTTTGCTGCCAGTTTCCCCACTACTTTGCTAGACTTTTTTCTTCTTCTTAATATGGTAGTCCTTATTTTTGAAGTATGAAATTTTTCATGTCTTACCTGCTGATTTTGTTCCAAGATGTATAGAAATAATTCAGGTGAAGTTTGAAGTGAAATAATGATTATTTAGAGGTAGCTCCATTAAGCTGAAATAAATAATTTTATACGCATTATGTATGCCAGATTGCCCCCTGGTCAGTAATATCTAATTATAGTAATATATATAATTTTCCCCCACTATTTCCAAGCTTGATGTTTGGGATCTAAATATGGCTATAAGATCCGCTCCATGTAAGAGTGAGTGGCAGGCCATTATATCAGCCTTGGATAGCCTTATGGATAGCCTTGTGTAGCCTTGTGTATTTGGAGGTAGCTCCATTAAGCTGAAATAAATAATTTTATACGCATTATATATTGTATGCCAGATTGCCCCCTGGTCAGTAATATCTAATTATTGTAATATATGTAATTTCCCCCCACTATTTCCAAGCTTGATGTTCGGGATCTAAAGATGGCTACAAGATACGCTCCATGTAAAAGAGAGTGGCAGGCCATTATATCAGCCTTAGACAGGTCAAAAGTTTCAGATCGCAAGGCTACATTTGTCATTGCAGAAAATGTGAAGAGCTTGGACCAGAGTTTTACAATTCTTGCCCTGAATCAAATTTCTATCCGTCGACAGACAATAGAATATTGTGTTAGAATAACGGCAAGGCTGGAGGATGCATTCAGGGTGATGTTCCTTTTGTTGTCCTCTGGGATGGAAATTTAATACGTGATTTAACAGGAAACGAAACAGTTGACCAGCTTCCAGTAGTGGTGTCTGAAAAAGGAGTTCTGCAATTACTTTGTGTTGCTAAACTTCTAGCTGGTACCAGAATTTTTGGTGCTTGCACCCTTTTAGAAGAAAAAATGGAAAGGAAATTTCTGTATTTGGTCTACTGTCATCATATTATAGAACTTCTTATAGGAACTGCCTTTATTGTCTGCATGGGACCATCTTCAGGCCCAGACGTCTTCAATTTCAAGCGCTTTCAGAAAAATTGAGCAACTAATGACAAGACCAAGTTCCAGACTTTGAGTGATTGCAAGGATAATGCCAATGCTTTACTAGATGCCAAGGGAAACATTCTTGGATGTGCCAATGAACAACTTAATGACTGAGATTCAGTATTAGCGAAGATTATCGAAAATTCCTCGAACTAGCTGTAATCTTTCTTGGAGTGGTCCCAGCCTGAGGAATTTGTTTTACGGCTCCTGTAGCTATGGATCAAGCACTAAGGTGCTCTACGCTATAAAAGTATCTCAGTTTCATCTCGTCAAACGTGAAGAGACGGGACTAACAGATATTTTCTACATTGGCTGTAGGAGTGATTCTCAAGGCTTGAATCACAGCACCTGCAGAAGCAGCTGCACCAGACAATAACTTTACAAGTCAGCTAAAAAACACTCCTTGACTACTCAACTGTCCACAAACGTGTTTCAGAAGCAACATCTAAGAAGTTAGCCAATCATCTATGGTATCTCGCTCGAGTAGGGCTTGCTTGTTTTTTTATCGTGATGTTCCTTTTGTGAAGAGTGGCTTATGTTGAAGGTCATCCAAGAAGTGGATGGAAAGATTTCCCAAAACGAATATCCGTGGTTCTTCAATCTTTCCGAGGGAAGTCAGATGATTTCATAACCAAGGATTCGAGCACTCTGTGCATCAATGAGCATTTCAGATGGGTTTCTTCAATGTGATCTGTATACATGAGGCGATCGCAAAGACTTTTGCAATGGTTTAAAAATTGTATGTGAAATGAAAGTAGTTAATGATTGCCCTGAAAGGGAAGTTGCCCTTATTCAAGACTATAGTGGTCTGTTGACATCAAATGAGCCACATTTTTTATTTTTGTTGCATGTTGTATAGGACCATAGAAGAGTGTAGTGAGACAGCCAAAATCAAACTCTGGTTGGCATTGGTGCTCCAAATATTCTATACTTTAAGTTTCACGTTTGTGCTCAGTGTTCAAGTGTTCTTCACCTTCGTGAGGACTTAGTATTGTTACATCTCAGCCCGAGAACGCTGGGTGATATCCTATTTAATCACTGATTTCAACATCTCAGCCCGTTCCTTGTTGTTAAGCACACGCACAACAAAGAACGAATCGTGCTAACGTTCTTTTGCTCAGAAAGCTCGAGAGTGGGACTGTGCGCGCAACATTGTTTACGCAGATATGATTGTTAATAGCATTGTTCTGTGCTTATGTTTCGATAAACTCGATTCCGAAGTTCCCCATCACCGTTTATACCGCAGAAACTCAACGACTTTTTTTTAGGAAAAATTGTTTGAAGGGGCTAATTGGCGTTGAGTTTCCGTGGTATGAACGGTGATAGAATACTTCGGATCGAGACAAAATAAAGAAATAAAAGCAGAGAACCTTTGTTGGCTACCTGGGTTATTCATTGTTGTGCAATGACTGATGCGGTAAGACAATTAACGTCTAATTACAGGACGGAGAGCCAAAAGGGCCTCATCAGCGATAAATAAACGTCATTAACGTTTAATTACGTGTATACGTATGTTATAAATAGACGTATATTTGAAAGCTTTATATATTAATAAACAAAAACGGAACGTTAAATGTTTAGAGTAAGGGTCTAAAAGTCAAAACCTAGAAGGAACACGGACAAGCTTTGACAGTCAGGGTGTAGGTGTAAAATTTTGTAAGAGGCTGGTAAGCATTAGACCCTTACTACCCGGTGGTTAGTTTAGTTTTAGTCTGTTGGACAAAACGTGTGTATGAACGGTTGTAGCAGGTTTTCTTTGTTCTTAGAATATTGTAATGGAACTTTAAGAACATAATTTTCTTGTGAAGTTTGGCATTTTGTCCTTTGATGCTTTAGAATTTTTTATTAAATTTCGTAGATTTACGGTCGAGGATAACCAGTAATGCTCTATGCTGCGAATACCCTGCCATGTTACTAAATCGAAAAATAATTTTCAACATAAAGCAAAGCAGCAAACGTATACCATACTACCACTGGATCATCACATGAGTCATTGTAGGAGGATTTCCAGTTTTTCGTCAAAATGTATTTATTTCTGACCACCGGGTAGTAAGGGTCTAATGCTTACCAGCCTCGTACAAAATGTTACACCTAGACCCTGACTGTCAAAGCTTGTCCGTGTTCCTTCTAGGTTTTGACTTTTAGACCCTTACTCTAAACATTTAACGTTCCGTTTTTGTTTATTAATTCGTGTTACTTTTAGAATTGCAGCTAAACTGTAAAAACAGTGCAGTTGACGGTGAAAATTGAGAGTTTAACACAGAGACCCTAGGCTGACTCCTAGGCTGAATCCTAGGCTGAACCCTTTAATCTTCAGTCTTGCAGCCGGTGTTTGCTAATTGGCATTGTTGCATAATAACAATGTTTAAAACAATGTAAAACAATCAATCTGGCCGTTTAGAGCTCCATAACCCCTGAACCACTTGACCAATTAGAAAATGCCTTATGAAAAGGGCACATCTACAGAGCAATACCTGTAAAATGAGCTAAAAACCAGCTTCATAGGACAAATAGTTTGACCTGTAGAGAGGACAGACGAAAGGTACATCCCCAGAACAAGACCAAGAACAAGACCAAGAACAAGAAGTTGTCTATTTGGACCCTCTTTGTATCTCGGGTTTGGCTCGACCGAATTTCACACATTTTGGACTGCAGACAGGCTTTGACTAGTCAAGGCTAGATTCCAAATTTCGTTTAAAGATGTTTATTTTTGACGGAGTTATAAGCTCTCAAAGTTGAAAGTTTAACACAGAGATCCTAGGTCGACCCTTACGAACACTGGCTATTGCCAGTGTTAATAACAAATAAATTAAAAATAATCAAATATACGACAGACGGTTGTCTCAGCATGGCTAGTATTAGGCTTCTCTGGGCGGCAACCTTCATTGGGTAGGGTGAGAGTTATCCAACAACTAATTTATTTTTCGTTTTCAAGTAGAATCGTGTAGAATTTCAAGTGTTGAATGGCTACAGTGTTGTTGTCTTCGGTTAGGTATTTTATGATTTCGTTGTATGTAAACGTATGTCAAATATAAATAAATTAACGTAAAATGTGTAGGAATAACAAAGAAATATGACACATTGTAGTGTTTGCATGGTTGCTCTGGAAGGCATTAGGCTGCTCTGGAAGGCAACCTTCATCTGGTAGGGTGAGAGCTATTTTCAGGGTCGGATTGGGAGGCGTTGGGTCTCCCTGGGAATGTACTACAGAGGCCTCCGGCTGGCCACCTCGCAGGGAATGGGGGGGGGGGGAACTCTAGGGAAGTGCCAACGCTAGAGTGTTTTTAATGAAATCTGCATGAATTTGAAACGTTTTCTAGGAAAGAGTTGTAACTTTCATATGATTTCCTTTCAAGTTTCACAATTTTTTTCCCCCAAGGGCCTCCTGTAGTGCGGGGGCGTGGCGGGTGAGTAGGGAGTCCGGGACGGAGCCATATCTAAAAAAAAATCAGTTTGAAACGTTTTCCTTCGACTTAAAGATTCAATTTTCATACGAATTCATTATACGTAAAAACTTTTTTCTAAACAATGGCCTCCTCGAGCCCTACAAGCTAGAGTTTTTTTTTAGAATTCAGCGTAAATTTGAAAAGTGTTCCTGCTAGGCATAGAGATGTAATTTTCATACGAATTAATTTCACTTTTTTTTTATTTCAAGAGAGGCGTCCTATCGTGGGGGTGGGGTGGGGGGGGGGCCTTCACGAGAATCCCCGGGTTTCCGGGCAGCCAATGCCGACACTGGCTATATTAACAACAAGAAATATTAACCAACAAGCATTAATAAGCATAAAATTTGCTTGTGTCATTGCATTCGAGCTTGATTCCGAAATACCCCTACAGACAACAACGAAACTATTACTTCGATAAACCTTTGTTCTACTATTGTTGTGAAGAGGGGTGAGATCTCTCATCTCCGGTGGTATGAGAGATCTCGTCCCTCGATTTGTATAGCCCATAGTTAGAGCGTTCCAAACACCATTGTTACAAGAGACCATTGTTGCTATTGTTAACGGAGGGATGAGATGTTGAAATTGGTAGGTAAGTCGTTGTGCGATGACTGATGTAAGACAATAAACGTTTAATTCAGGACGGAGAGCAAAATCGGCTTCATCAGCGATAAATAAACATCAACTAACGTGTAATTACGTGTATACAGGTGTGATAAATAGACGTATATTTGAAAGCTTTATACATAACACATAATTAAAAAATAAAAAACACGACAGACGGTTGTCTGAACATGGCTAGTATTAGGCTTCTCTGGGAGGCAACCTTCATCGGGTAGGGTGAGTGCTATCCACCAACTAATTTTTTTTTTTAGTTTTCAAGAAGAATTCATGTAGAATTTACAAGTGTTGAATGGCTATAATAGTGTTGTTGTCTTCGGTTAGGTGTTTTATGATTTTGGTGTGGTATGTTAACCTATGTCAAATATAAATAAATTAACGTAAAATGTGTAGGAATAACAAAAAAATATGACATACGGTAGTGTTAGAATGGCTAGCATTAGGCTGCCCTGGAAGGCAACCTTCATCTGGTAGGGCGAGAGCTATCTACTATATTAATACCGTAAGCACTCAAAGAACACATTACTGGGGGGAAGGGCGATACTCTAAGGACCTTACAGGGGAGGGATACATTAAAACCAAATACCAAACACTCAGGAATGGGGTGTGGGGGGGTTCGGGGGCACTGAAACGGGCAGAGGAGTGCGGTTAGAGGGGGAGGGGAAGAAATTGGCAGCGCCAGCTACTTTCCTAAGATGACAAAACACCAGGAGAAGCTAAATCTGGGAAATTCAATAACCGTGCAGCATACAAGGGTCCAGCTAGTATCACCAACAAGAAATATTAACCAACAATCATTAATAAGCATAAAATTTGCTTGTCATTGCATTCGAGCTTGATTCCGAAATACCCCTTCAGACAACAACGAAACTATTACTTCAATAAATCTTTGTCTGACTATTGTTGTGAAGAGGGATGAGATCTCTTATCCCCGGTGGTATGAGAGATCTCGTCCCTCGATTTGTATAGCCCATAGTTAGAGCGTTCCAAACACCATTGCTACAAGAGACCATTGGTGCCATTGTTAACGGAAGGATGAGATGTTGAAATCGGTAGATAATTTTTTAAAGTTTTGCTGGAGTGAGGACTTAACTAAATGAAAGCGTTTGCTGATTTCCATCAACAATAAGTAGCGTGAACTACGAATTTGTTAAGAGCTTAGTGGCCCGCAGCCATACGACCTACTACAAACAAATAGCGCGTGCATTTTTATCAACAATGTTGTGTTGCCGATTATTTCTGGCAGTCCGTTTTTATTGTTACTCGTTCTGAAAAGGAGAAATGGTCTCCCGGCAGTCCTGGGCTTCTACGCCACCTTGCGGCGCTTTGAGAGGTAGCTGGTGCTCTTGGGGTACGATACAGTGTAGTGGTTGGGTTGCTGTTAGAGTAAGTAGTTTTAAGTTAGCTGTAGAGAGGGCGCATAGCAGAAAGGCTGAGCTCTACCCAAGTTTAATAAATAAATAAATAAATAAGGAGAAATGCTTAATTTGATCACCGGTGGCGTTTTCCCAACATAAAGAAGAATAGCATTACAAATGATTGCAATCTTTTTATTTAATGTTTCCCCAAACGTCAAACCTAAAAAGGCACGTATTGGAGTTAAAAGAGTGTTTAATAGCAAATTTCATTCGAATCTGTCGCATAATTTATTTTATATGAGCGGAATTAGTAGTCAGTAGTCAGCTGAAATCAACGATCTTCACGCACTTTTATGACATTGACACAGTTTATGCACGTGATTGAATTACAACTATTGCTTGTCAGAAATAGTGGCACAAAGGCTGCCCATTTCCAAAGATTTTCATGCTGTTTTCATACATCGTAAAATACGCTCAGCTCTGGTTTGTGTTAAAGTACCAAAAACTAGTGGCCATGTAACAACAATGCAGAAATTAAACAAAGGCTTTCTTACAATGAAGTTACAATGAAGTGTGACAATGATTGAACTTGGTGGGCGGACCACTAGCGTGGTCTTTGATTAACTGAAATCAAACCATAAAGAAGCAAGAAAGTATTTTTTGGTGAAGTACATAAAACGTCAGTTTTTACTAGAATTTAACGATAGCTAACTAATTAATGTTAGAAAATACTGCATAAATACATGAGAATCAATCAGAAAAAATATACATCATTAAGGATGTGCGTGTGTGTTTGTGTGTGTGCTTGTACCTCTACTCCTCTGGAATCACAGCACCTACAAAGATGGGGGGGGGGGGGGTTGAGGCTTAATGGCGCGTCGACAACTTGGTCATTAGCGCCAACCTCAGTCACAGTGCAGTGGTCCGGGTTGCCACTGCACCACACATTACAGAGATGTTACAAAGATGGGAGTAGGACCAAACGAAAGATAATTAAATCATTGCTGTAACTTGATATTGTCACCCTCAAATACGCGAATAGCCCTGAAAAAAAACCGTCAAAGTTTTTTTTTTTAAATCCTCATGTTTGTTCATGACGTCATAGTATGTTGATGAAAACCTCCACGAGCAAAGAGATGATCTGGAGCGCAGCAAGACACAGCCGAATGAGCCGGAAAAAATGACCTAAAAGGACGACGTATTTTGCAACACTGCACCACATGTTTCTCCAAATGAGGGATCATCAGAAAGTGAAGTGATAAGACGCCCATGGAAAAATATGTACTGAGCAGGACGTAAAGAACAATATTCTTAAAATAAGTAAAACAAGAAAACCCATATAAAGTGTATACTAACACAAATTAGAAGTGATGTGTGGTTCTTGGTGGTTACATTGATTCATTCACGTTTCTGGGGAAATGTTTGCGCTGATTGAGTGAGCGAAGCGAACGAAAATCAACGTTTGTCATCAGAAACAGCGCTTTTCTGATAAATTGCTTGACCGTTTTGCTTGACTCCTTGGACGTAAAAAAATAATATTGACCTGCTCTCGAGATAACCGATGTCGCATAATACACTGTTATAATTTGTTTGATCGTATTTTATGTGGAAGGTCTGTCTGTATCATAAGTGTTGCAGCAAGAAATCTCGAGCGCAGCGAGACGATGCGGAGCGAATCAGGTGACTCCGCTAGTTTTCTGTATGCATAAAACATAGAAAAAAAAAGAAGAGGTGGAAAACCAGTCAAAGACAAAAACAAAACAAACTCAGGGATCGTAACCACACATTTAATTTTTCCCAAAATAATTGTTCGTTTTATTTTTAAAGATTTTTACAGATAGGGCTCTCACTTCATCCGGAATAGAATTGCGTAATATAACAATCTGTAAGGTGAATGAAGGGGGAATAGCAATACAATGCACACTTCTTATTTTAAGTTTTAACGAGGAACCTCCAGTATTATAAAAGTGTCGTTAATTTGGTAAAATGGTGTTTGTTGTTAAATTTTTTTTATATTTCCGTATTCAACCAGTCCACTACAAGCCAACGGTGTTGATGTGATGTGATAAAATGAAAACCACAAAACGGACTCAAAACTCCACTTACACACGCAGTACACATGAGGTATACACAAACTGTTAAACTAACAAAGCAAGCAAAAATTCAAAAATTCAAATCAAACCAACAAATGATGAACGTCAGGTAAAGCTGGTGCATGAAAGTACATTACTCGTTATTCCAAGTGACAAGATTTCTTTTTAAGTCCTTGCAGCTACAGATACTCTTAAAAGCTTCAAGCAGCCTATTGAAGAGTACTGGTAAATAATATTTATCAAGTTTTTTCACCACATTTGCTTTGAGTCATTATTGGTAAGAAACTATTTTTTAATAGGGTATTTTTGTGAGTTTAATATACTCCCCGAGTGCTTTCATTGAAAAGAAAACCGTTGTCAGTATCACATTATATTCCTTTTAATTTTTACATTTAGAATCTTCATTTGTTTGTAAATGTTTTTAGATGATTTTTATTTGCAAAAAGAATAATAATTTTGTTTTGCCTTTTTTTTGTTGTCTATTAACTTTTTTTCAGTTGCTCCATAGGTTTTTAAGGCATGCACCAGATGTAAAATAGTAACTTATCTACATTTATAATACGGAGCAGGCGGCCAAGTTACCGGCCACGCCATTCCGTCGTACAATCAAGTACACCACCCTGTGGTGCCACCTGTTGAGGGGATTCGCCTTCAAATTCGGGTTGGGATACTTTTCCAACGTCTTCGTACAGATGGCGTCACTTACCAAACCTGCCATGTCGCCGTCTCTTGACGGCCTTGGACTACAAGTTCGGGTTATAACACTTTTTCCAAAGTCTTCGAAGAGATGGCGCCACTTACCAGATCTGCCGCACCGTTTTGGGGTTAGGTTTTTCGTATTGTTGTGGTACCAAGCGGCCAACAAAGTTTTAGTCGCGTGGACTGTGCCAATGTCGGCATTTGAGCCAACGGGCCTCGAAATTGGCAGCCTGATACGATGGAAAGTAGCATTTATTTCCTAAATGTTCACTTCCAAAAAGGAGTTGAATTGTTTTTAAAAAGGGTTTAAAGGGTTTAACGAGCGTTAACCACTCCTGGTCATCTGCCCGAAGCCCTAAGGCCCTATGTCTGCAACAGCCAGATTCCCAGATTGAATTGTTTTTAAGTGGGCGGTAACAATCGTTGCTTGCAACAATGTCGCCATGCACGGTACCGATGTGAATTGTTTCAAAGGATTAACTTAAACATAGATTCTCGTCAGATCCCCGAAGTTAAGCAGCATTGGGCTGGATTGATACTTGGGTGGGTGACCACCTGGGAATCTGGCTGTTGCAGACATAGGGCCTTAGGGCTTCGGGCAGATGACCAGGAGTGGTTAACGCTCGTTAAACCCTTTTTTTAACTTAAACATAGGGTTACTTGCTTACTGAATGCTGGATTTCTCAGTGATAGGCTTTTTTTTTTAGCCTTCAGTCAAACACACGCCAGCGACTTTTCCGGGGTGGAGGAGGCGGGCAAGCGTGTATGGGGGACACGCATGCGAATCGAGGAGGGGGCAGCAGTGTGGGAATTGGGGGTTAAAGTAATTGTAGGGGGGGGGATGCATATGTGGGAGCCATTCACATGTTCGGTCTTCGGTTTGATAAATTTAAACCAAGGACCAAACACCTGGGGTGCCAGAGGGATGCGGAGAGATTTTCAGAACCCACACTATGGGAGTGCAGGAACGGGATGTAACGGGGTGCGGCAGGGGAGGGGGAGCAGGGATGTGCGGGTGGCGAGTAGGGTGGGAGGGGGGGGGGTGCGCAGCATGCAGCATGAGCACGGGCACAACTAGAATATAATAATTTTGTTTCCTTTCTTAAGTTTGTTCTTTAAATAATATAATTTAGGTAAAACTTGTCTTAAATTAAGGATTAAATTATCAATGTCGAATCTTTTGCACAATGCATTACAGATCGTTTTACAGCAAAAATGTCTTATTGATTACATCATGATATTTTGCATGGATGCATGTCCGGATATTTAAAATTTGGTGTTGATAAATGGAGCGTAGTTATGCCATCCAATTCCTGCTAATTGTATTTAATTCATAGAAGAGACTCAGCACTTTGCATTCCACAAGATTTTGGGGTAAGAATGAAGAAATGGTGAAAGAAATAAAGTCTCAATTCTTGCAGTCAAAAAGAATTCCTAGGCCTGTTTCCACCTAATCCACACAATGTGGTAGTTCTTTAATCAAGTTTCTAAAACTATTTTCTCACTTCAAAAGTAACTAAACCCAAGAAATCAACAAAAGAAAAAAAACTATTGAGTTGTATGCAATATATATTGTAATTGACAATAATGATTCGAGAGAATGTATCTGTGGATTGTAAACCCTGGATGGAGTAAATGTATTACTTGTGTTCTAAAGATAACTCACTTTGGATCCATCTAATTAGATAGAATTACTGTATGCTTTAATTTACACTGGGCCTTTTATTAGTCAATCTAACTCATACCCTCAATCAAAGGAATGCCGGGTTCCCTCTTGTGTACTGTCATACTCTTCCCCTTGTAAATAAGCGATGAATCAGCTCTAGACTGAGAACAGAACCGTAAGTATTTTCCCCGTTCCAGAATGCTCACTACAGCATGTTTGCAGACTGTTTCAAAGGTCAGTAAAGCTTTCTGAAGAGTCCCAATATCCCATTAATGCAGTTTTGACTCGGACTACGAATTATTTTGCAAATTAACAGTGGTAGTCTTGAAACCCACTTAGCTTAAAGTACATACTTAAGTGCAAATTCAGTAGTCTGAAAATCCCATTAGAACTGGCAAGCCCTTAAGGTTGAGTATCTTCCAAGTGTGCTGTGGAATACCCTTAAGTACCAAGTTGGTAGTGCAGTGAAGCTCTGAGGGAAGACCCAGGATGAGCAAGAGCTCTGAGATCGTCTAGGCCGAATTGGTTCCCATATAGAAACACTATCCTGAATAACATTTCAGGCATTGTTACAGGAAGCTGAAACAATTTTCATCATTGGCACAGCACTATTACTGGAAAGATACATCCTGCGTAGAAATTCGATTCCAACAATGCAGCAATTACTAATTGCAGCAAGTTACTTTGCTACAGGAAGCATCCAACAAATTGTAGGTGACTGTAAGGGTATCCCAGAAAACCGCTTCGCGTTGTGTAGCAAGGGTCGCCAGTATCATTGCTGGTTTATGGGAACGGCACGTTCAATTCGCCGTGGGCAATAAACTTACAGCATTGCAATAGAGATTCTGTAACCAGTAAGAGAACTCACATACAGAGCAAGATTTCCAGATGTCGCAAGTGTCGGACACTTTCACACACATTGGTATCCGTGCAGCCGGTGCAATGAACAGACAGGTATTTCGTAACAGGAATGTGACGTTGCCTGGGAATGCACAACGAATATGTACTGAAGACATCTTTTCACGTGTTGAAGCCCGTTATTATAGGTCAGCCCATGATAGCTGTATTTTCATACAGTAACGTCTGTGTGCAGACTTTTAACGTCTGTGGTCAACGTGGCTGAGCGGTGAGAGACCTCAGCCTGGTTGCTGGAGGTATGCAGATCTGGTCGAACCCCTGGAAAGGGGACTTTGGGAAAGTCCCTGCCAGGACTGTCGGCCAGGGTAGCGTGAGAAGCTACCATGCTCCTTCACGGCTACGGGAACTATTCTGGCCCATTCTAGACAATCTTTCCGCCCCTACGATTATCTGAGGTTTCCCGGATCGAATCCCAAGGTTGGCAACTCCCTTTACCAGACATTTCTTCTTTTCTAAAAGTCTGGTAATGTTCAAAACTGAGCCAGTTTAGGCACACAAGCATTAAATTGCTTCGGCTGACTAAAGGCTCAAAAGAAATTAATTGTTAAAAACAAAAAATAAAAAAAATTACAAGGGTTGCTACCAGACAACAGTGGCTGTCGAATCAGCGTGGTTGCCTGAATCCTGTGCCTTCTTTGGGAGCTCTGAAAACCCTGAGTAGAAGTCTCAACAGTCTCAACAGAGGGATGGCCCTCCTTTTTATCTCACGTTTATTATGTGGACTATTTTTGCATCTGCTTCATTGTCATAGAGATTATTTAGTGGCAGGATCTCGTCAATACCTTTTCGTCTACATTTTCCCATGGTAGTAAGCGCCATTGCAACAATATTCTCCCAATATTCCTTTAGTTGTCCTTCGTCAGTTTGGTGCAGCATTAAACTGATCAACAATAATAATCCTTTTTCTTAGTTGTGGCTGTGTCTGTTCCTAATTAGTCCCATGCATGTGCAACCAGTTCGGCAATGAGGTTGCGGTCTTTACGTGTAAATTGGTAGCGTACGTATGTTCTATTCATTAATTTGGCTCTACAGGGCTTGGAAATGCGGTCACAATGACCACTTACAGTATAGGTTTTGTGCTTCAATGACGACGGAATTGGTACTTGTATAAGTGATTAGTTGACACTTAGCTCTGGCGTTCTAGACTAGTCCACGTAACTGGAGTAAATACTTCATTTGCGAGCAAAGTATCTACTTAAGTACATACTTTCTCAAGTGCCACTTGTTGTACGTTTAACGGAATGTTCTAGACTACCACTGTAAGAGTCTTCAATGGATGAGTACCAACTGACTGGGGGGGGGGGGGGTTGATTGAGGCATAATGGCGCGTTATTCAAAGCACATATACAAAGCACATATACACATACACAAACCCAACTTTAAATTTTCACCCAAGAAATTATGTTATATCCTTGTTCTCTAGAAATAATGGACACACACGCATTCAGATAACCACCTAATTAAAAAATATGGTTAAAAACCTACAAAAAAACGTCATACTTAAAATTTTAAACAGCAAAAAGGGAGTAAAACGCCTATGTGTTAGACACCATCTTGTGTACAACAAGCACCCAAAAGAATAGCAACACATTCACCGGTAACGAGTTAAAATGGTAAACCACTTCACCGTTTCTGGGAACTGTTCGATTGCCTTCATGGCTCTGATTAGCACTGATGGTGTATGCTTCCAATGCAAACCTGCTATTTTATATCGGTTCAAAATAGACGATCTGAGGGCCGCTAAGGGACCATTCATAAAGTATGTCACGCTTTTTTTTGGCCAATTTTGACCCCCTCCCTCCCCCATGTCACATTTTGTCACACCTATTCATACCCCCTGAAAAAGTATGTCGCACTGACTCGTCTCCCCCCCCCTCCGAAATTTTTTTTCTGGGGATGCAAATTTGTGGACCAACACAAAACTTTAAAAAACAGCATATTTTATTTGCCATGAGCCAGTTAAAAATGAAAAGCCACAAATAAAGGAAAAGGAAATGGAAATTGTAGAATTAACGTTCTCTTCAACTGCTAAGGTTACTTCCGCATGGAGAGGGACAATTTTGCTAGGATATACCTAGGATCGTCACATGCCACAATCGACAAGAGCACGAGCACATTTCCGGGGCACTTCTATTCTAGAAGGCATGGGGGGTGGGGGGTGGGAGAGAGCGAGGCAAAATTGAGACTAAAAAGCAACATTGCCAAGGACGTTCCTAAGCGACAGAGTTATGTGCGGCAGTACGGACAGTCAGTAGACCAAAGTTTTTAGACGTAAATCGTAACATCTATTTAAGTAGCCTACAGTTGGTTGTAAGTACGAAATTTAAGTTTTCAGACTGCCATCACATAAAGTTTAAATTAAAGTGTAAATACACCAACACGTTCGTGCAGCTGGAAAGCGGTACCGTTTAAGCAAAACAGAGATAGCATCAAAGTTGGTATTTTTTTGGGCAGTAACTAATGTCTTCGGTAATGGTACGAATCAATCAAAGTAGCGGTGTTTCGGTGGCCATATCGTACAAATTAGTCGCATGTGCTTGTTTTCTCTCGAGATCCGGCCGATACTGCAGTACAACCCTCACTCAACATCTCTGCGAACGACGGGTTCGATAAAGCTATAAATCTCGTACACCCAAGATTTAAGATTTATAAATCCGTCGTAAATCTTGTAAATCTGTAAATCTTGTGTAAATCATTCAAATCCTAAAATCTTGTAAATCACGTAAATCATTTAAATCTTACTTAAATCTTACTTAAATCTTACTTAAATCTTTAAATTCCAGTAAATCTGCAAAATCTTCATGTAAATCTTTAAATCTGTAAATCATTGTAAATCTGCAAAATTGTATGTAAATCTTTAAATCTTCTGCAAATCCATGTAAATCTTGCAAAACTTTATGTAAATCATTAAATTTTACTTAAATCTTTTGTAATCTTTAAATCCCAGAAAATCTGTAAATCTCTTTAAATCCGTTGGAAGATTTACAGATTTACAAATCTCGAACACTTTTTTTGTCTTTGTCGAACCCCTCGTCTGCGAAGCGTTGAGTCAAAGCTCCTCAGAATCAATGATATGACGTCAGACTGTGACGTTTCTGAGTCCATGCACACTTTTGGAATGTACTGATGCTATCGAACTGATAATTATTTCCTCCATTGCAGATTTTCTAGGCATTAATGGCATGTCGTATTGTGGATGGAAAAACTGGTTGAAGAGAAAACCTTCAATTCGAGCCTTTCCGAACCTAACAACATTCAGCATGAGCTATGCCTTATATTACACAAGGCACGTGGCTTGTTTGTTTTGTTGAAAGAAATGGCTTGTGCATTCCTCCGCCTGATGCGAGCAAGTCCAGATAGTACTAGATAGCGTTAGTTGTTGCCACATTCTGTAGACTTCCATTCAGTGACAGTGCCACTTTAATTCCTAGAATATTGACAGGTTCAACCAGAAGCAGTTTTACAGTCCCTTACATTCCTGACACTTGAGCATCTCAGTGTACAGTTTGACTATTAATATTTCTTTTTATAAAATATAAAAGTGTGACGTCACATTTTTTACAGCCCCCTCCCTCCCCATGTAATTTTTTTGTCACACTGAAGTGAACCCCCTCCCCCCCTCAGAGAGTAACGTACTTTGTGAATGGTCTCTAAGATCAATATTGTGTTGACATGCATCGGCATGTTTGACTACAGCGTAATTTATGTTCTCCCTAGTGAGGGCCTCAGCATTGCGAAAATCCAAAGTGTTCCTCCACTGACCAAAATATACAAATGGGCATGTTTCCGACTTACATCTTATAATGTACAACATACCTCTTCTGTTGCCCAAAATGGGGTTGTAGATGCCTCCCCCACAGTCTCCCTAAAATGATGAAAAACAAAAAAAATGGGAAGCCAGTACATGGACCTAACATTAGTGTATGCCTGTAAGACTATACTAAACTTCACTTTGGTATTGTTTAACAAGAACACTTTTTAGAGGGAGGGGGTGATAGCAGGCATAAACAAAATAAGATGGTTTTTGAACGAATATTCAATCATTAGGCCAACATTTTTGTTGCTAAGAGTTGCATGCATTATTTCTTACTCGACCGGCCCATGCTGATCTCTGTTCTAACTAACGGACATGGACCTCATTGAGGCTGTTCAGCATAAGTCTGCACAATGTCTTCCTGGCTTGTCTGATGTCTCTTACGGTGTACACCAGCACGATGATGACTTCAAGTCACTTGAGACGACTGAAGAATAATCCTGTTTCAACGTTTAGCTCGTGTATGGCTTTATGTCATTAGACTTCTTGAGATAAATATAGTATTAAAGTGAATTTATTTGTCTCGTCACTTCGACATAAGTGTATCAGGAGGGTTTTTTTTTTACCGTTTGAGTGGTTAAGGTGTGAACTCGTAACTCAAGATCTCTGTGAGCGCCGTTTAGAGTTTCCGACCCTATTGGAAATCCTAATGGAAAAATTCTACTGGACCAGCATGTCCAGTAGAAAATTTTAAATGGACCACTACCTCCAGTATATATTTTGAACTGGATCATTAACCGACAGTAGTACCTTTTCGACAGGACCTGTAACTCTAGTAAGAAATGTTTTGTTACTGGCGAACAGATTCACTGGACCAATACAACAAGCAGAAATTTTCAACTGGACCAATACCTCAAGGAGATATTTTCAACTGGACCAGTAACCAATAGTAGAGTATGCTCAACCCGACCAGTAACTCCGGTAGATAATTTCAACTGGACCATTACCTCCAGAAGATATTTTAAACTAGACCCGTAACCAATAGGAGAATTTTTCAACTGGACCATTAACTCCAGTAAGAAATGTTTTGTCAACTGTCAACTAGTTAACTGGACGAATAACTCCAGTAGATATTTTGAACTGGACCAGTAACCATTTTCAACTGGACCATAAAATCCTGCAAAAAATGTTTTCTTCTACTGGTGAACTGGTTAACTGGACCAATACTTCCAATAGATATTTTCAACTGGAACAGTACTGAACAGTAGAATACGTTCAACTGGGCCAGTAACTCCAGTAAGAAATACTTTGTCAAGCGATATATTAGGTAAGTGAATCGTTTACTTCAGTAGAAATTTTTCCAATTGGACCAACATCTCAAGGATAATTGAGGATCAGTAACAAGTGCCAACGGCAATAAACTGTACCGGTAATCTACAGTCGACTATAATCAGCTGGTCAGTAACTCCGATAGGGCAAAAGTTCAAAAGTTTAGAAAGCTCAGAAAGTCTGTGCCGGGTAATTTGGTAACTGGATGGCAGGGCCAAAGCAATATAAGCAGGTCGGCTACAGGTTTCCTATTTTTCATCTTCCCACTTGCTTTTCTTGAACTGCTTCCTCCCCACTGTGTGAAAGCCAACCAGTTGAATTCAACAGTAACTGCCTGTATACACTTTCGTCTGAATAAACCTCAAAACGATGCGGGTTCTTTTTGTGTCGCATTAAAGCACTTTAAGTAAAAGAGATGCGTAGATCCCAAAGAGCACTGCACACTAATTTTAACTAGATGTGAGCATACAAACGGTAAGTATGTGGCTTTATTTTATTGCGTATTGCATTTCGATGAGTCATAATTAATTGGCAGTGGACTGCATCCACCACAAGGATGTGGGGCTGGAGAGCTTGCATCCACTCCTGTGGTGGACACAAACACCTGCCACCTTATGCTACCTCTCCACATAGAGTATTTCTAGGGTATGCTAAGCACTCATAAGACACTTACCTGTAAAGTTAGAAATATGTTTATTACGTGAGTCAGCACCAATTCCTAATATTTTAGAGTATTAATAATATTATACTCTTGTTAGTACAGCAAACACCAAATCCTCGGTAGTGAAATAAGCTAAACATCCAACAAATTACATGTGCGGCACTTAATGTATGAAACCATTGCTACAGTAAGAGTCACTCTATTGTTTGCAATATGAGTCACTAACTTTTGAACTGCCCGAAGGTTTAGTTTGTACAATGACTGTCAATAATGTATTTCTATCTGACCTTTTATCGCGCTCGACTTAATACATTGTCGCTCTCTAATTGTCACCACGATTGTTAAAAGATTTTTATGTTTACTTTTTTTGACTCCAAGTTACCGTTGAGTGAAGTTGGACTCTGTCAAAGCTCCGAAACTATGTATCCTCTAAAAACAAAATGGAGTCGTCGTCCGCCATCTTTGTACAACAACAAAGTCATGGAATTAGTCCACAGGCAACAAGATAAACTCCGTCTATTCAAATGGTAGAAAAGCACGCAGTAACTACAGACGAAGAAGAGCCGAGAGGGGGGGGGGATTGAGGCTTAATGGCGCGTCGACAACTTGGTCATTAGCGCCAACCTCAGTCACAGTGCAGTGGTCCGGGTTGCCACTGCACCACACATTACAGAGATGTTATTCAAACCCCTAATCTAAATCTTGTCATACATCTGTACCTCCTGCAAAAATTGAAAAACACCGGACAGGAGGACAGACTTATCGCTCAATTGACGCGCAATGTCATGCGGAAGATGGAACCGACGACGAACACCAGCAAGATGGCGACAATCAACAAGTAAGTGCCGGACCGTAAGTGGCCGCCGACACCAAGAACATTCAGGAGGGTCAACCCCCCGCAAAAGGAAACAGTGAGTAAGCCGGGTGTGACCAATCCGCAAACGGGCCAACACAACCTCCTCACGGCGACTACGGCGACACGCCGAGTGCCACTCCTCGACAGTGCCTTTAATGGTCCGTAACTTATTACCGTCTTGTCTGTCCCACAAGGTTTGCCAAAAAGCGTGTAACCTCAGACGCAGAGTTGGAAAGGCATCTGAGGGAACAAGGCTGAGATCCCTACCGAGAGGGCCAGAAAGGGCCCCTTTCGCAGCAGAATCAGCTTGTTCATTCCCTGCTATCCCAACATGGCCCGGGATCCAGCAGAAAAGCACGGTTTTCCGCTGGCCAGGCAAGCGGGAAAGCAAAGCTTGGACACGTTGTGTCAAGGGGTTCCGAGGATTGTAATTCGCCAAGGACTCCAGGGCACTCATGGAATCACTAAAGACAATGAAATGCGTGCCCTGAAGGTCAAGGATCCATTCCACCGCCAAACCAAGAGCCAAAAGCTCTGCAGAGAACACAGAATAGCCTGATGGAAGGCGATGGGCAATCGTTACACCCTTACACACACAAGCACACGCCACGCCAACGTCGGACTTCGACCCATCAGTAAACAGGCGCTGATAACCGGCGTACTGAGAACTCAGCCGCCGGAACTCCTGTAAGTACCTTGCTGGTAAAGTGGAACCCTTCGGGAGGGACGCCAGAGCAAAAATGAAACTGCCACCAGGGACAATCCAAGGGGCAACTGGCATTCTCTCAAGCCTCAAGACGCAGGGCATTTCAAAGGCTATCTCGTGACAGGACTGCTGGAGCCTATCGCGGAAATCACCCTTACCCACCCTGCGTCTACCGACTCGCAAGTCTGGCCCAAAAACCATGGACCAAGCAGGACTGGATTGCACAGCACGCAAACGCACAGCATACTGAATGGCAAGCTGTCGCCGACGAATGGCCAAAGGTGGCTCCGAGGCCTCAGCATAGAGGCTGACCACTGGAGAAGTTCGAAAAGCCCCAGTCGCCACACGCAGGCCACTGTGATGCACTGTGTCCAACATCTGGAGAGTGGAGTCACTAGCCGAATCATAGACCATACACGCATAATCAAGTTTGCTGCGGACAAGGGCTCGGTAGAGGCGCAACATGGCAGCGCGATCGGCACCCCATGAAGTGCCCGACAGGACCCGCAAGATGTTAAGCGCCCTCAAAGCCTTGTCTTTAAGCTGGCGTAAGTGTGGAAGCCAAGACAACCTGGAATCGAACACCAGACCCAGGAAACGTGCATGTGGGACAACAGGAATTTGTGCCTGCCCCAAGTACAGGCAAGGATCCGGGTGCAGTGTTCGTTGGCGGCAAAAGTGGATGCACACAGTCTTGTCCGGAGAAAACCGGAAACCATTACTTACCGCCCAGGTCTGGACTTTGTTAATTGCCAGCTGTAGCTGCCGCTCGCAGGTCTGCATGCGAGCTGCCCGAAAGCGCAGGCCGAAGTCATCGACAAACAATGACTGGGGAACAGCAGCTTGCTGAGCAATGGGGTTGATCCCTATAGCAAACAAGACGACACTAAGAACACCACCTTGAGGCACACCATTCTCCAAGACAAACGGGCGGGAAAGAGTCGCCCCGACACGAACGCGAAAAGAACGGCCTGAGAGGTAAGCAGAAAGCAACAGTGGCATCTGTCCCCTCAAGCCATAGTTATAGAGATTACGGAGAATCCCATAACGCCACGTCGTATCATACGCCTTCTCCAAGTCAAAGAAAACCTGAACCAGATGATGACGCAGGCGAAAAGCCTCCCTCACATCTGATTCAAGGGCAACTAGATGATCGATAGTTGACCGAAACCGTCGAAAGCCACACTGGGACACAGATAAGAATCCCCGTGATTCCAACACCCACACCAACCGCTCACTGACCATCCGTTCCATAAGTTTACAGACACAGCTAGTCAGAGCGATTGGGCGATAACTGGAAGGAGAAGTAGGGTCTTTGCCCGGTTTTACAATCGGGATGACCACTGCTGTCTTCCATGCTGCTGGAATAGAGCCCTCTGCCCACACACGGTTGAACATCCCCAGCAAGAACTGCTGGGATGCAAGAGGCAGATGTTTCAACAGTTGATAGTGAATATCATCAGGCCCCGGGGCGGAGTCATGCGACTTGGACAAAGCTGAAACAAATTCCTGCCAGGTAAGCGGTAAATTGTACTCCTCTAGCCCATCGGAGCGAAAGTCAAGAAAGCGAGCCTCTTCTCTACGCTTAATCCCGAGGAAACCAGGATCATAATGGTCATCACCCGAGACCCGCGCAAATGCAGACGCAAGACAATTGGCGATATCTGGCACAGAAGAGATCACGGTATTCGCCACCTTCAGCTGTGAAACCGGGGAAGGCACGCTCCTCCCCGAAATCTGGCGCACCTTCCGCCACACCTGCTGAGAAGGCGTGGAGCGCGTGATCGACGAAACATAAGCTGCCCACGAAGCACGTCTAGCCTCACGGATGACATACCTGGCACGGGCACGACAGCGCTTAAACGCTACAAAGTTGCCAGTAGTCGGGCTGACCGTGAATGCCCGCAACGCTCGCCGGCGGGCCTGAATGGCCTGCCCGCAAGCAGGCGTCCACCACGGAACAGGAACCCGCCGCGGCTGTGTGGACGTACGCGGGATAGTAGCATGAGCAGCAGCAAGGACCACATCAGTGAAATGAGTGGAAAGTTCATCCACATCAGAAAAGTCCTCAACCGCACGCTGAAACACAGCAGCCTCAGCAAAGGCTGACCATTCAGCACGCTTAAGCGCCCACCGGGCTGGCCTGGAAGCCACAGAACCCCCTTGTGTTGTGGACAACACAATGGGGAGGTGATCACTTCCATGCAGATCGGCAGTGACAGCCCAAGTGAAGTGAACTGGGATGGCCAGCGAGCAAAAGGCTAAGTCCACCGCTGACCAATTGCCCGTTGCCAAGTTACAGTGTGTCATGGCTCCATCGTTCAGGATGCAAACGGACCCCCTCCGCATGCACTCCTCAAGGACCCTTCCCTTGTTGTCAGTATTCGGTCCTCCCCACTGGACATGGTGGCTGTTAAAGTCGCCCAGCAAGAGGAACGGGGCAGGAAGCTGTCGAACCAGGTCCTCCAGGTCACCAACCCCAAAGACCTCATCCGGTGGCAAATAAAGCGAACAGACAGTAATATCCAATTGGAAAGAAACTCGAACTGCTACCGCCTGAAATCTAGTGTGCAGAGGCACACTGGCATGCGGCTGAGAGTGTTGAACCAGCACTGCAACACCACCATGTGCACGTGGCACAGGGTCTGCATCCAGACGGTAGACAGAGTAACCCCTAACAACCGGATTATCCGACGCCTTAAAGCAAGTTTCCTGAAGGCAGCAGCACAGAGGTCGCCAATGCGACAAAAGCAGCCGCAGCTCTTCCGCATGGGTCCGATAACTTTGACAGTTCCACTGAACGATGGTATGCGCAGGCATTAGGGCGGGCTTAAGACAAGACCATCCTCCTCAACTCCTCCTCTGGGCGATCCGAAAACATCTGAATCCACACCCGAATCAAAAGATGGAGTGAGGGTCAGAACAAAGTTGTCCTCGGAAGGAGGAAAAAGTCCCGGAGAATTAGAACAGGAAATCTCTTCCTGCTCCATGGGCAGAGTAGTATCACAATGTTGAGGGGACGCAATGGACCCCTCAGCAAGCTGGCCGTTCAACGACCGTTTCACCGTCTCTCCCGGTGGAGACGTCTTCACAGGCGGAGTTGAGGCTTTACCGGCAGAAGCCTTCTTCTTCGACGGCTTCTGAGGCGCACTCCGGGCAGGCGGAGGCTTAGCCGAAGCCTTCACCTGCCTGGGAACAGTTAGAGCATCAGGAACAGGAACAGTAACAGGAGCAGAAGCAGAAGCATGTGCAGGCTGGGCAGAAGTCGACGGCACGGCAGCAACCGGGTCTGTAGGACCCAAAAGACCCTGCAAAGATGGATGTTGCTGGGTCAACAAAGTAACAAGCATGCCCACCGTCCTCGTCAAAGACCTGAGCTCAGCGCGCAAATCCGCCAAATCAGCAGACTCACTAACTGGGCCAGGCATTGACGCACTGCACACCTGAGCAAAAGAACGTGTTAGCGTCGGCGCCGATAGTTTGGCTTTCTTCCGGGCCTCCGAGTAGGAAAGCCCGTCCTTAACCTTCAATTCCTGAACACGACGTTCCTCAACATAAACATGGCAGTCCCGTGAAGAGGCCTGGTGCTGAGCACCGCAGTTGACGCAGCGCGCCGGGGCAGCACAATCAGTGCCCTCATGGGCTGCCTGAGCACAGCTAACACAGGTTGGCTTAGCCTTACAGGAACCGCTGGTATGACCAAAGCGTTGACAGCGGTAACACCGCATTGGGTTCGGGACATAACATCTGACCTTCAACCGCAGGTAACCGGCAGTAATGTGCTGCGGTGCAACCGGCGAATCAAAGGTCAGGAAAAAGGTGTCAGTTGGCTGGGCACCATTCTCGCCTTTCCGCGTCAAACGCCTAACGGCCGTAACGCCTTGTGACTTGAGTTCGTCCAGGATGACATCATCACTGAGACCCCTCAAATCAAAGCACGTCACGACCCCCTTACTGCTATTTAAGGTACGATGCGGCTCCACACGCACCGGGCATAACCCCAGTGCACTCGCCTTCAAAAGCCTCTTTGCCTGAGCATCGTCCACAACCTCCACAAGGTATCCCCCAGCACGGAGCCGAGAGACACTCTTCGGATCTGAACCACAGATCCCCTTTAGCGCTTTGTGGACAGCGAAAGGACCGAGTTGTGTAACATCTCGGCCCTCGCCTGTCACCACCAAGAACTTCGGGACTTGGTCCCGACCCTTACTAATGTCCGGTAATTGGGCACCAGGCCCAACCATCTCAGGTTCCCTCCTCTGGCGCTTGCTAGTGCGGCGAGGAGGGGAAGAATTTTGGGGGGAAGAAGAGCCGAGAGTCGACATTTATTTCTTTTATATCTACGGAATTTTTACAGTCACCCAGGACCCAAGAATGAGGGAAAACTCAAGTTCCATTCTTAAGAAGTCATACGAAGTATTTTATGGACATCTAGAATTACATTCGAGAGTGACAATTATTACCGGATGTGACACAGGTCAAGTGTTTCGTACCGGATGTGACACAGGTCAAGTGTTTCGTACTATAAACTGCAGAACAATAAAATTAGATACGTACATCTAACTTTTCCTTCATACCTCATTTTACTTCATAGACATAGGCACATTTTATTACGACATAAAAATAAAAAAGATCCATAGATCTCTAAAGTATTTAGATTATAAGCCTGTGTTTCACTCTGGTGTTCATTCACAAATCAAGCGCAATTTAGATCCTAAATCTCCCGCATTATGACACTATAGGTCGTGAGAACGAACCACGCTCTACCGGATTACGGACACCAGAAAAGCTTCTAGATGGTAATGCTAACCCAAACTATCATAGACTTTGTCTGAAATAACGCCAGGATAGTCTAAAGTCGGACCCATACAAACCCTGCGTCTGGGCAGTCGCCGTGAATAGTAGGTTACCGCCTTGGTTTCTCAAGTACTACACCTGACATTAATGTCGTAACAGTAGTAAAGCAGCACAAACAGTTTTAGAAAATAGTTTGAAAGCATCATGCGGAAAATTACCTTTTAAATTAATAGGAATATAATTTACACTTCATTTTCCATCTTCTTAATTGGCGCCCTCAGTATGTAATTTGCATCTGCACCATGTAGCAATGCAATGTTTTGCACTCTAAAGATTCTAGAAAAGATTTCTAAATTCAGGCCTGTTCCATAAGAAATAATATGACTTGTTGCAACAAGTAGCTCTTCTTACTATATCAACATGCAAGTTTTAGTGGGCCGATACACTGGGTTAGTTATTGGAACAGTAGGCTCGTCTTACTGGTCTGGTAACGAAAACCTGTTTGTTTTGATAAGAATTGTATATTAAGATACTTCGCAAATTATGCATACATCATTATAACATGATGAATGGCTCTCTGGTTGCTAAAGAAATAAGGCCAATTGATTGTTTAAAATAAAGTCAGGCATTGCATAATTTTAGCGAAAACAAGTACAATAGAAATCCTAAGCCCATAAATTTAGCGCTTAAGACTTTGTGTTTATATTACGCTGATCACTACCAGCAAGAGTCAGAGAGACTGAAGGCAGGTAAGTGATAGTGCCAAGCATAGTCTTAGTAGCTATACTGTAACTATGTATACAGAGTTATTTTATGAAAGGCTTCATCAGTAGTAACAATTCATATTACACATATTCATATTACAATTCATATTACACATACATTTTTTTCCAGAGCAGCTTGGTCTAGTACACACCAAGGGGTTTGAATAATATCCCTGTAATGTGTGGTGCAGTGGCAACCCAGACCACTGCACTGTGACTGAGGTTGGCGCTAATGACCAAGCTGTCGACGCGCCATTAAGCCTCATCTTCCCCCCCCCCATTTACTGGCCCAGCATAAGGTTATCATTGGTTCAGTAGGAAAATCTTACTGGTCCAGGAAGAAGATTCTACAGAACCAGAAACAGTTCTGTATTGGGCCAGTAACAATTTTCAACTGGTCATGTACACCCGGCCAGTTACTGGACCAGTAACAATTATTTAATACTAGTCCAGTAAGAAGTGCCTACTAGTTCTACCTACAGGACCAGTATTAATGGCATACTTGTCCAATATTTCATAAACCAGTAAGTTATACTGCTTGAATAGGTAAATTCGTACTGGTCCAGTAAAAAATTTCCAGTATGGTGAATACAAGGAATTTAACATTGTTTTTCCAAATACAATTTTTACTGTCCTCTAGAGGAGCCTACATAAGTTGCCATAGAAAGGACAATGTATGTAAATGTTTACTATTATGCCAGGACTAGTATTAACGGTTAATCACTTCCAGACCTTTAGCACTGCAAGCGTGGTAAAACATAATAATAATAATTATTATTATTATTATTATTATTATTATTATTATTATTATTATTATAGGACCGGAAAAATCGGTGAAATAACAAAGCTTGACGGATACCTCAAGCCGAGCTGCTACCGATTGTAATACCATTCTCCCTGATATCGGTATCTCACGGCCCATATTCTAACTTGCCTTGTATTCTTCTCTTTACGGTTATCTTCTTCTTTCTTTTAGATTCTTCATAAAAAAACATTTAATTCGGAAGTTTTCAAACACGTTGTTTTACCCGAAGGAACGTGTGCTGATGTCGACAGAGGTACAATTTTTTTTGGAATCACCACTAGCAATAAAAATCTGTTAATGTTAAAAAAAATGATAAGTCTTCTCGAAAATAGTCTAAATCCGTCTATCAATCAATATCCATAAAATGTATTATTTGCTATGAAACGCACAATCTTGTCAGAGATTCCCTGATGAATTTGGTATACTTGGTATTGGAACGGGGATTCATATTGAACACCATAGTTCACACAAAAACCACCAGAATGCGACACGTACCAGGTAAAAAGGAGACAAATATTACACATTAATTTATTACAATGAACGCTGGATGACTTCTCGCCAGCAAACTGACTTTATTTATAGTTACAGTTTTATTTGTTCTATTTTTTTTATTTGTAATACTTATCAATGTGCATGCGCAAATTTTTTTCCAACTATACGGAAATTAAGACTTTGCACGTGACTGCCTGTAACTTCCACTCGACGAAGTGCAAACGCTGCAGAAAATATGCATTTTTTCCCTGAACTGCTAAAACAATCTTATATCGTGTAGAGATGACCCCTGATTGGACAAATTCATCACAAGGATAAAACCATTTTTAAATGTTCGGCCCCTATTACACTTTCGGAACTTGTTCACTTTATTAAAACCAATAAAACCTTACTTACAATGTTAAAATCATAAAATAGAAAGGCAGAGCTCTTGGTGACCACAACATACCGCCATTTAGTCATGCCTACATTTGATACACTGTTAAAGCGCGAAAAATTCTAATCCAGTTTTCGTAATGAGAAAAGAATTTAATAGGTTCATTACCGTTGTTTGTTTGCTGTAATTGGGTATGTTTCTAATTCTAAACGAATTTTTTCGACTGATTCAGAATACACGATCTAAGTGAAATTAACATCAATACAATGTAGAGAAGAACCCTAAGTATGCGTCACCACTGCATAAGACGACTTATTTTTTGCCATGGCCCTCATGGTCAAGTTTTCTTCGTCCTGAAGCCCAACGGCACTGCTCACTTGTAGCTGTAGGGACAAGTACAACATTTGATCAAAAAGATATCGTCTGTGCTTATGTATAAAGCCTGATTAAAGATGGCGTCTGCCAACACCCAAAAGTGTGAACGAGGACGAAATTTAAAAGCGGTTTTGGGTATTGTCCTTGTGATGACTTTGTCCAGTTACGGGGTATCTCTACAACTTTCAGGATGCCAGCATCACAAATTATTTTTTTTATTAATTCAGTTTTACATCACTTTTTGTGCAAATGGATTCGGGAGAAAGAGCGATACAACAGCAGCAGTCATATTGCGTTAACGTTCTATTAACGTGCGACGAAATTACACCGTACTATCAGTCGGATATTTTTCTATCGAATATGATAGTATTACTAGAATTAGTGGGCTTGTGGATATACCGATAAACGGTAGTGACGTGATAAAAACGTCGTTCATTGCTCTAAATCTGTGTTACGTTGAATGAAACGTCATACAGTACTTACTCTATTAAGATATTTCTAATACGCGCTTTATTCGTTAGATTATTTCCTAGTCACTTTCATACCTGTACAGTCTCTTGAATTTCGCTATTTTCAAACCAGAGCATGTACGGCCCGTTGCTTATGCATGACTTTTGAAAGCTTTACTGAAAAAGAAAAACACTTTAAGTTATGAAGAGTAGAATTTCAAAAACAGAAAGGAAAAATCCTTTAGATTTATAAGAAGCACATACATTCACCTTCTGCAGCGCAAAACTCAAAACTGGTCACTTCATACTGCTTCAACTAATCGGAGTAGGGAGGGTTCAATGCACCTTGGTTATTGAGTCCATGGGCTGAAAATCTGGAAGCAGGGCCCCAGTTTCTCGACGAGGTAAAAAAAAGTTCAAAAATTCGAAAATTTATTAAATCACTGAAGGAGACAACTACACCGGGAAATTGTTGAATCGTTGGTCGGGGGGTGGGGGAGTTACTTTCAACCATGAATTGTTAAATCGCTAGGGGAGAAACATTGGTCTTACTTACCTTCTAGAAAAGGTTAACAGCGCCACTGACTCTACTTTTGCTCACAGATTTTCCGGCATGTTAGCTGTCACAAAAAATATGTTGACGAAATCTTTCCAGAGTATTTACAAGATTGTTACAGATATTAACTCGATGTTGCTTAACTCCGTCGGTCTAACGGTTTCAGTGGGTAGTTTTCGGTCAAAATTTGATCAAGGTCTCTAACCTAATGACTGACTCGATGGCGCCGCTGGAATTTGGCAGCAACTGGAGCACGTGAATAAAATGGATAATTGGTGGGTTACTGACGTCCGAATGGTATTAGCCGACTAGCACTTTTAATCACTGTTAAAACACACTGAACGTATGCAATGCGTTGGTGAACTCCATTAACATATTTTTTTTTTGGGTGTGGGTACATATTCAAAATGACATACCATTTTGGGAAGGTCAGTATTTTAAACATTTGATGCTTTTCTTAGGTTTCCAGATAGTGCCTGCTAATAGCAACTTGTGGAATATACTTAACAGTGACTTTGCTAGGAAAATACGGCCATGTAGAAGCAATACTCTGAAAGTAAGAAACATTATTACTTGAAAAGATTGTGAGTTATTTTAATATCTGGAATTTTGTGTCATTACACGATTTCGGAATTACGAAACGCTGTTAAACAGGAACGGTTTTATTAATTCTAGTTTGGAGATCTACATTTCTGAAATGCAAAAAATCTGTTAATGCTTATAATGTTGGCGTATTGTTCGAATTTTTTCTGTTAATGATGTTAGACTATTATTAATTTAAAAAGTGACATTCGTACTTTGAGGCAAAGAATGAAAGATACTTTCAGGGACAAGAAGGAATAAAATGCTTCTTTCCGGGCTACAAAGTTACTTCTGGTCCCGAAAAAATCCTATTCCTAATAAATCCAGTATTCAGTACGCAAGTTGTTCCCAACAACTTTGAAACAATTCACCTCGGTGCCGTGCATCGCAAAATTGTAGCAAATAATTCTGGTATTTACTGAAGTATAAACGATCGCGCATGCAGTGGTTACTTCCGCCCATTTTAAAGAATTCAACTCCACTATGGAAGCCAGCGTCTACGAAATACATACCTCTTTCCATCGAATCAGGCTGTCAATTTGAAGGCCCATTCATGGCCTCGAAATTGACAAACTGTCGTCGTTTGGTTTAAAGTTGTCTGATTTTAGCTGAAACACAGATTCGAATTTGAATTTATTTTCAAGAGCTTTGGCTCATAGCCTAACGCCCTGATACAAAACCTAAACTTAAAGCTATTTCCTAAATCCAACTACAACCACCAACACCAATAACACAGATTCGTTTTTTTAGCTCAACAACGAAAGTCCAAACGTTAAAACTTGTAGCCCGCCGACAATGCCACATTCCACACGACTGGACACAGTTTGCAAGGTAGCAATGGTAAACATTGTGCACCGCAGTTACATTCAAGTTTAAAACTATTGTTGTAACGTGGTTTTGTTGTATTGTTGTTGTCGCCAGTGTCGTAAGTCCTAACGATATTATTACAGTTCATTAAAATACGTACGTAACCATTAAAATACTGACGGTTTATGGTTTTACATGAACAGATACAAGAAAACGACATGTAAGTAGTCAGACTTGCACCAGGGGGTTTCAACTGTACAACATAGCATTCCAAACCTTCGCAGTCAGCAATGCTTCTGGCACTTGGCTGACACTGGTAATGCCAATATGGTGCTAGCTAACTTCCTGTTCACATCTGGCCGACACTGGTAACACCAACATGCTAATAAACTTACTGTACACGAGAGGCCATTCAAGCACGAGAGGCCACGAGATTAGCGAGAGACCATTCCTACAATCTTTTTATTTATTTATTTTATTTACAAAATTATTGTAACGCTCTATGAAGACCTGGCTGTTCAGACAGATTTGGTAGGAACAGTGTTCGTGACGGCAAGTCATGGAAGGAAAGAAGCCACTCACCGTCACTCACTGCCCAGAACATTTCTTGGAATATCTTTATTAGGCGTCTCATTAACTTCACTTTGGGTTGTCGTCCATTTTTAGGTATCTTCTTTTAGTCGTTGCAAGTTAGGCCAATATCTCTCAATTTCCGCCCCGAATATAGTTTTTTTGGGGATCGATCAAATTTATTCAAAAACGTCACAAAATTTCGTAAAATCTAGAACCGTCCAATTATCGAAGAAAATCCACAAATATGCACTGAAACGATGTGGCTACAGTTTGAAATAATCAGATATCACCTGAAGTGCTTCAGAAGGATGCATATCTTGTGCCTCTCACTTCTTTTAATCTTGATAACCACTTTATCAAGCGTAATTAAATTATTATATGGAACTCTAATACATCCTCGGGCACGTGGGAGCAAACTCTAATGCTAACGTTGTAATGGAAAATAGTGGAAGCCATGGTAGATCTTAAGATTTTTCGTCAATGAACACCCACAGTTAATGTCTTTAACCATGATGGACATCTTTCTAACTAATTTGCTACTGTTAGTATAATCCAGGAAAGGCTCCAGTAAATTTAGGAGCTGTGTGAGTTAGCTTTATGGTGTATCACCTTTCACCACATAGTGTTTTGGCTCCCCTATATAATTTTTTTACTTCGCGTAGCTTTCGATTCCCCAACCCCAAATACAGACACGGGAATTTCATCAACGTAATGAAGAGCAAGGATATTCCTGTGGTCTCTCCTTTTAAATTTGCATTTGGAAGTATCAAATTTTAATATTTTTATTCGATTTTATTCGATTTGTACCTTGAAGAAAACCTTTTTATAATTTTAATAAGTTTGTTTAATGATCTAATTCCATTATATACTCACATTCTATAACCTCACCAATTTAAAAAAAATTTAAAACAATTTGACCTCATTTTGGCTCCCCCGCCATCCAAGCCGTTGCCCTGGGCATTAAGCCGCCCCTGAGCACAGTTGGATGCCTGGCATTTCCTGGTATATATACCGTTTGTTACTCATTGCAATTTTTTTAACTTTAAGCTGGTTTTCGTCAGCAAAAAAAAAAGAAAAAAGTCGAAAGTTTCAAAAATTTTCTAGGTGTACTCTACGCCATTAGCTACCCGTGAAACTCAATCGCTCTTCTTGTTCACGTGCAAGTTTGAAAAAATCTTTGAGCATACTTTACGTCATCGTACTCGTAATAATCTATCAACTTCTTGATGCCCAAAAGTAATTTGATTAATAAATCAAAAAAATATCAGCCACCCTCCTGGATCCTTCTAGAATGCATTTTAAGTTTTACACCGACACTTAACAACGTTGAGCAACGTTGACACTTAGCAACGATGAGCTTCCAAGCTCAGTTTGACACACTCGTTACTAGTAGTTTTTCGACACTTATATTTTTAGACCACTGAATGCAGGAGTTGAAAAATTTGTACCTGACTTTATGTGCATATTCTGTTAAAATTGTGCTCCGTTGCCTCTTTAATGCTCTTTACTCTTTTCTTCGATAGTGTACCCCCACTCTTCAATTTCGAAAGTCTGAAGATGCGTTTCTTTTGACTTTCAAAATTGAAGAGTGGGGATACACCATCGAAGAAAAGAGTAAAGAGCATTAAACACGTGAAGGAGCATAATTTTAAATAGAATATGCACATGAAGTCAGGTACAAATTTTTCATGCATTCAGTGGTCTAAAAATAAAAGTGTCGAAAAACTACTAGTAACAAAAGGGTCAAAATGAGCTTGGAACCATGGAATCAGTATTGCAAACTTCGAATGGCCTATATTTTAACGTTGTTAAGTTAATGTTTTTTTCTTCATAATTTTATTAACCAAATGGATAGCACGTGTCTTAAGTTCCCTAATGTGCTGGTGCTCTTCTCCGAAAGTCATTGATTTTGCAGTATGCTTGCAGTTTCCTGGCGTGCGACGTTGCAGGTCGGAAATTAATATTTTTTACTCGTACTGAGATTTGGATTCCGAACAGTGACTTTCCTTGAAGCTGTCTCGACTGCTATGTATAGTCTGTTGAAGAATGTTTATTTTTGTATAGGTGTATCTGAAACCCCCAACTGGATTTTACGATTATTATCAGTACAGATATATCATGACTTACCATGTACATCAGGTTATGTACAACATCAAGGTAAGCCTCTTTCATAGAGAGAAAAACAAACTCTTTTAACTTCTTGCCTGAAGTCACATGGCTTGGTTTGAAATCGCTGATTCTGGGCGTCCGTAATTATTGCGCAGTAATTTTGTTTGCCAGACTTGATAATTAACTCCTGCAGTTTGATAGGTTTAGCGGAGTTTGAGGCTGTATGAGCCTACTATACACATATATAGACGTTCCAGGGGACGAATATGGAATTCTAGGGGAAGAACTATCCTAAACGTTCAGACAATTTAGGCCACAAAGTTTTTAATTGGATTTTATCAGTACACCAGTACTCACATCTCTTATAGATTATTTACAATAATTTGTAAATAATCAAATATCGAAAGAGAGGGAGCGCGTGCCCCAATCGGTCCAATGTGAACACAAATATATTATCGTGAACATGTGGTTACTGAAAAAGACCGGTAGCTCGAGCGTGGCGGTCTGGCCTCCAAATGTTGTAGAGACCTCTGGAATTAACGCAGGCGGCCTGAGACTGAACTACCCCCTTATCGTGAAAGGAAGCCTGTGGACCCGTTTTGCGCAGACAGTTGTAATGTTAAAGAGGTGATAACAGCTAGGAATGAAGGGTCTCTCGTGTAGTTGGTCCTTTATAATTTTATTCTCGTTTAAGGAAATTTGTTTGCGCGCTCTCCCTAGGCTTTACTCGTCCACCCACGACGCTCCCGTGCGTATCTCCCTATGAATTGCTCAAACATTAACTACGCCTTGCAAAATCAATGTTAGTGAGGTAAAGCATAAACATTGTTCCGTATCATGATAGGTTGTTATTACGCTGTAGGCATACAGGTAACCTAACGTGAGGTCGTCACAGGTTGGGATCTACGAAGTTAGGCCTACTAGCTGAGAACGGGACAAAGGCAGACAGTTAAGTAGGCTTATCCATACGAGAAACATGGAGGATTCAATATAACTCACAGTTTGTCTAGAAGTGTGTAGATGTCTTCTTCACTAAATGAGGCATAGGAATTCTTTCATGGTTGGGAGCTAACCTTCCCAAGTAACTCAAAAATGGCAAACGGCAGCCATTTTCTCAAAGGAAAAAATGCAGAGACATGTATCTGCTTCACTGTTTGGGAGTTGAGAGCAGATAAATGCGGAGAGCAGAATATACGGGAGTATGCGCGGAAACAATTACATTAGATGGGTTGTATTGTTACAAGAAAGGGATGACAAAACTCAAAAGACCTATTTTAATTTTTTAATAACTTTTTTGTGTTTTAGGAAATAATACTGGACCCTCTGGTAGAACCATGCTTGGAAGTATACAACCATGAGAAATGCAAAGACAATTGCCTTAACAAAAAATTGTTTCTCCAAATAAAATGCAGGTCAGTAATTTATGTTAAATGCCATGCATTATTTTTTAATTTTCATAACTGAACTACTCATAAAGGATAACGGAATTTTAAAATTACAGTTTATCGGGCAATAATGTATATCTACGAAATTATATACAGATAAAGATAAATAATTATAGAGCAGTATTGAAATTATGAATACATGACGGGGTTTCGAAAATCAGCTTGTTTCCAATGGTAATAATGTAATACCTAATTTAATATGGTTAAAAATTCGATTATAAAAAATGGTCTTTCTTGGCTTTTGGTGCTGTTGTTTTGGCTTAGTGGTCTTCAAACCTTACGCCCCCCCCCCCAAAAAAAAAAAAACACCAAACACCTCCCGAAAATGATATCACAAAACCTAAACCCTACCTCACCTCTTTATTACCAAAGTTTTTTATTTTTATCTACCAGTCTAAATGGTCTAAAAGAGCCAGAAATTAACATTTATATATTATATTATTATATTATATAAATTATATATAAATAAATATAATATACATATAATATACATCACTTAATTTTTTTTACGGAACAGTATTTATTGTGAAACATTATTTTTCTTATTGTGTAAAATATTTTACATGGTATAGAAATATTACTCAAAACACGTGTTTTACTAAGTTTTTTATTTTTAACTACCAGTCTAATTGGTCTAAACGAGCCAGAAATTAACATTATATAGAAATAGATATAATATACATATATTATATTATATAATGTTAATTTCTGGCTCTTTTAGACCAATTAAACTGGTAGTTAAAAATAAAAAAAAAACTTATTAAAAACACGTGTTTTCAGTAATATTTCTATACCATGTAAAATATTTTACACCATAAGAAAAGTAATGTTTCACAATAAATACTGTTTCGTAGAAAAATTAAGTGATGTTATGAATTGCAGGAAACCCCCTCCTGCCTTATCCGAAACTGTCCTGATCCACACATCCTGCCCTTCTCTTGTGTGCCCTTCATTTGTGTGACTCCATTGTAGAGGATGTGCCACAGATTACTTAACACAATGTTTCACTTTGCCCAGGCACAACATCTTCATTCCAGGAGTACCCAAGCAGGAACACCTACAAGATGGGGAAAAATTAAGTTCGTTCGCTCCCCACAAGTTTTGTGAGAAATTACCAGAGTATCCCGGGGAAGTGATCTTTTTCAGCCATTGACATCCTCCTCTTCTCCTAAGCATCTGGAGAGGGTCCGAAGAGGTTGCGCGTATGCTTGTTGCACCCCATACCGAACCATGTGTTGCTTTAAACACTACATTTACCTTTTACATAAGAAATTATGTTTTATTCAGAATTCAACTGTATTTTCCAGACTCCCCTACATGGATAAGATTGATTTACCTGCATGCAAGACATCTGAAGAAGCCAAACACTCTCACCAGATGTACCAGAAGTTATTCATGATGCCTGAAAGCACAGCTGATTGCAATTGTTTGCCACCATGCGTTAAACGAATCTACTCAACCACCGTCAGTGCAGATGATGCTTCTAAAATAATTTTCAGCTTTGGTGCTAGCAACAATGTCATTGAGTCTTACACAACAGTGCCGGCATATTCTCTGATTGCACTCTTCTGTGACATTGGTGGATGGTTGGGATCTACTGTCGGTTTATGTTTATTTACTACTTTTGAGAGTATGCTCAATCAAATTTCATTAATTCTTAAAAAAGGAAAGGTAAAGCCAGTAAAGTAATAGTCTTTTGCCATATGTTAATAGCCTTGTACTAATATCACCAGTCACACACTGCAAAACAGTAAGAGTGTAGCATATTACGCAATTAGAGTAAGCTAGTCTACAATTAGAACATCCTGACTATAGCAAATTCCATAATTTGAATGCAACCAGTTTGCACGCACAACGGTTTTACCCACGATCGAGGCCATTAGTATTTCACTTTAAAATTAGGCCATTAATATCTAACTTTAAAATTCAAATAAAATGAGGGACGATTTTTGAAAGTCTTGAATACACACATCTAAATTAAAAGTCGACGTTAAAAAATCTTTGCCTCATAATGATACCTAAAACTGGGACTATTTTTATGAGTGTTGGTTCACTACTTGTTGCGCGTTTGCCATTGCCTGTATTCTGGCTGTGGATATTACAAAACCTTCTCGATTCCTTGGTGGCTTTTCAGTCTATGATAAATACAGAAGAATCGAGAAAGGGCAATAGCTTGCAATAAATCATTTTTCTTCATTAGTGAAACCAGGTGGTCAGGTCTAACCCATCAATCCAAGATAAGCCGCTTGGTACGGTAAAACAGAAGTAATACATACTGATAGAATTGGATTCATTGCATGCAATGCTTTAGACTTTCCAAATGCATCGCTGTTACTATGCGGGCGAACATGTGGATGAAGTTAACAACCCCCATGGTCTAAGCAGTTTGTGTTTAGCCGGTTTAGTCAAACGAAATTAATTGTTTAATTAAACTTATATCTATTAAATATTAGATTAAATATTATTACAAACAAAAACGTCAAGTGTGCCGTAAAAAAAGGGGTTATATGACTGAAGTTTCATTTTACTTGTTAAAATGTACACGGATAAAAATTGGTAATTTTTAATTGAAATAATCAAATGTACAATTCAGAAAATTGCATCTGTTTAAATGCTGTTGTGCTTTACGTAATGTATATGATTGGTAAAGCACAACAGCACTTAAACTGGCAATTTTCTGAATTGTACATTTGTTTATTTCAATTAAAAATCACCAATTTTTATCCGTGTACATTTTAACAAGTAAAATGAAACTTCAATCATATAACCCCTTTTTTTACGGCACACTTGATGTTTTTGTTTGTAATCCGTGTACCTTTTTTTACGGCTATGGTGTCTCGCTATAAAGGTTTATGCATGCAGTCGATTGTTGTATGCACGAAGAATGGATTTGAAGTTTTCTGAGTGGCATTGTTCCCTAAGTACAATGATTAAAACAATATAAAACAATCGAAATGATCGTTTAGGGTCCCGTAACTCCGGAATGGATCGACCAATTGAAAAAGTGGTCCCTGTAAGGCTGAAGCTGAGGGAAATTTCTGGCTCAGATCATGTTTCAGATTTTAGGTAGGTGCAGTAGTTTTTTCTGAAACCGTGTCAGCCAAGAACAAGAACAAGAACCAGAACAAGAACAACAACAAGTGAACAGTTTTCAAATTTACGTGTGGCTTCCTACATTTACTCTTGCACGGAATTGCATAAAAGTTGGTGTAAAGTTTGGAAAGGTTGCTATCCACTATATGGCCAAGTTTGGTCGAAATATATTGAATAGAAATGGAGAAATTAATAGTTTTAGTTTTGCTGAAGAGAGGACTTCAATCATGTATGATAATAGCGTAGCGGCGAAAGCGTATGGTGATTTTCGAATTTAAAGTGCTTTTGTGAGCCCTCTAATAGCCCAAAATGTACATGCTTATCATTTTCTGAAAGGTGGAGATCTATTTTTTTCACCAATTCTAACCAAAATTGTTTAACTTAGATAGGGACTATCCCATGCCCACTTAATGCTTAAGAGGTAATGGCGCAGCAGCGAAAGCGTGTGGTGATTTTCAAATTCAAGGTGCTCTTGCGAACTTTCTAATGGCCAAAAATGGACATGCTTAGGATTTTACGAAAGGCAGGGATCTACTGTTTCCATACCAAATTTGTTCAGCTGAGATAGGAACCGTCCTACGCTCTTTTAAAGACGAAGCGCTAATGGCGTACTGACGAAAGTGCATGGTGATTTTCGAATTCAAAGTGCTCTTGTGAGCCCTCTACTAGCCCAAAATGGACATGCGTAAGATTTTCTGAACGATGGGGATCTATTCTTTCCGTCAATTCTAACCAAATTAGTTTAGCTTAGACAGGTACTGTCTTACGCCCATTTAAAGGTGAAGAGGTAATGGCGTAATAGCGAAAGCGTTTGGTGATTTTCGAATTCAATGTGCTCTTGCAAGACCTCTAATAACCCGAGATGGATATCCATAGGATATTCTAAAAGGTGGGGATCTATTCATTCCATTAATTCTAACTGAAATTGTTTAGGTTAGATAAAGACCATCCTATGCCTATTTTAAGTTGTGGCTACTAGCTTCAATTTCAAAGTGCCATTGTAATGCTCATATTGCATTTGTATATGCAATTTCGGTTAGGATTGATGAAAGAATAGCTCCCCATCTTTCAGAAAACCTAAGCATGTCCATTTCTGGAAGTTAGAGGGCTCGCAAGAGAACATTGAATTCGAAAATCAACATACGCTTTTGCTCCTACGCCATTACTTCTGCACCTTTAAATGGGCGTAGAACGATCCGTATCTCAGTTGAATAATTTCTGTTAGGATTGATGGAAAGAATAGAGTCCGACCTTTTAGAAAATCCAAAGCATGTCCATTTCGAGCTATTAGAAGGCTCGCAAAAGCACTCTGAATTCGAAAATCAACGTACGCTCTCACCGCTGTACCACTTTCAAATGGACGTACGACGGCTCCTACCTAAGTTAATTAATTACAGTAAGGATTGATGGAAAGAATAGATCCCCATCTTTCTGAACACCCTAAGCATGTCCATATCGGGCTATTAGAGGACTTACCAGTTATTCATCAGGCTTTATGACATATATAAAACAACTGTAAACAACGGCAAAAAACAACTGTAATAATGGTGGTACTTCTTCCACTTAACATCTGCCGCCGGGGAATTTGGGTGGGTGGATGCCTCGAGCATCGTCTCTATATATTATTATTATTATTATTATTATTATTATTATTATTATTATTATTATTATTATTATAACTGGATTAAATAGTTGCATGCTATTGACTGGAATGATTCATCACAAATTTTTACTGCTCTGTGCATGGTTAATAAAGGAAGGACTTTACCAATTCACTTCAGTTTAGTGTGAATAATTTAGTGAGAAAACGGCATTTAAAAAGAAGCATTATGTCCTCGACAAAAACTCTCATTAGCCAAATAAAAAGGACAGCTGGAAGCCATTTCTGGTGATAAGTGCATGGGATAATACGTAGATACTATCCTGATCATTTAAATTCCTTTTCAAACAAACAGAAAACAGACAAAATACATCTTCCTCAGAGATATTTAAGTTAAATCAATATTTTGGTAAGAAACTTGGAAAATCTACATTTTTTGCCATTTGTTGTGCTTCTCGGTGGCTAAAATTACACTAATGGGTCAAATTTTCGACAAAAGTATTGCACTTAGCAAAATGTGTGTAGAGACAAAAAAGGCTACAAATGTATTTTTCTTAAATTATGTATAGATGTGGTTTTCTTGTAGGGGCAATGCTTTGGGAGAAAAAAAAGAAAATATGTTTTTTAGGGTCAAATGGCGGCCAATTTCCCAATATGGCAGACAACGCAATGGTCGGATTTCAGGGGACTTTTAGTATGTTATTAAGCATGGACCTGAGACCATCCCACAAATTTGTAGCTTGTTGCTAATTAATTCCTTTATTAGCTCGTTTTTTAACTAATTTTACTGGACTAAGGGCGCGTTTACACAACAAGTCATTCTCGCTCGCCGAATGCTATTTGCTAGTCAACCGTTATTTATTTATGATTAGTTTCTCGTTGCAACTAAATGAATGCGGTAATGGATAACAAATTGTATGTATTATAAATCACGACACAAATAATTTTAAACATTGCTAAAAGATTTTTGTCATTTCACACTATTTCCGAAATTTGCTATTCTCCCTCAAAATACAGCTTCTAGCAATGATCAAACGTTGGTAGAATAAATAGGTTCTCGCAGAAAAAATTCAAAATCCAACATGGCGTCCATTTAGTGGCTATCGAATCGAAGATAAACCAACGAATACCGGCATACAAAAAATAGTCCGTCGTCTTGTAGTGCAGTAAAAATTGTTTTCTTGTTGTCATAAATCGACGCTCAAATGTTGCAAGCATCGTACGCCATGAAACGAGGCACGAGGAGAAGATTTGCGTCTGCGTCGTTGCCATGGTTACTAATACGCATAGACAACTCGAAAGCTGCATACTCCGGTAAAGGCGAGAAGCAGCTATCAGATTTAGTATTGATCAAGTAAAAGCTAGTGAACGAGAAAACTGTCATCGTATAAGCGAACCCTAAGACTCTGAGCCGAAAGCAAGGTTTCTGTCGGGATCCGCAAAGGGAGGTATAAATTCCGTATTCTCTGAAGCATTGTTGCAAACCATGGGTATAACTAATTTGTAACCTTGATCACTTTTAATGTCCAATAAATTTGTACCTAAATTTTCTTTTTCCTTTTTTTTTGTTTGTTTTCGGCCATTTTCTGTGCGGTGATTTCCAGAAATATGAAGACACGTCTGTAAAGGTGTTAGTGTTGGCCTTAATAGATGCTACCGTAACAAGCCTGTAAAAGTGTTAGTGTTGGCTTTAATAGCTGCTACAGCAACAAGCTTGTTAAAGTGTTAGTGTTGGCTTTAATAGATACAGATGATGGCAGCTGCCCTGTTCGGACAGCCACCAATGCTATCAGGAGCAGCATGTAGCTTTGGGGCACTCATCGACTCCCCGATGGTTTCAGCCACAAACCCTAGTATGGATTTACAATTATTACATTACAGTTATATAATCTAAAAGCAGTAACCATCACAATTGCCGGCTAAAAATGTGTTAGCTTTTAGGCCTGTTTTAGATTTTGGGCGTAAAAGTCTGCTATTAAGCCTATTTTTTTATCTACCGAATTAATTTCGTAAGTAACAGCAACATTGTGCAGCATGATGCACCTCCCGACACACATATATAGTGTTCACTGAAAGCTACGTATATCAGTATTGCGTCAAAGTAACGGGAGAGATGTCATATTATAATGTTGTTGATGAAGCCAGTAGCGACTTGTAGCAACCTGACGTTGCCCTGGTAACCTGGTTTACATACGACTGTAAAATATTATTATTTCATTTAGTTACGTCGATAAAGCCAGACGGACGGACAAAGTCGTTGCAATAGTCTTCTCAGCCGGTATGGCTGTAGAAAATACTAAAATGGTTGCGCATGCAGTGATTGTTGCTTCAACTTTAAAACAATTCATTCAGCTCTGAAAGCCTGCCTCTACGAAATACGTGTGACAGTGCTCACAATTGTTAATGCTACTCTCTACAGATTTGTGTGCATTGTCCTATTGCGGTTTGTAAACTGTGGTAGACACAATTAATTATTACTTCATTGTACAAAGGTTATACTTTTATTTATAAGTAACATTATTAAAGTACGCAACTCGCATTGTTATGCAATCCCCCACTCTTAATTCCTACTACCGTAGTAACAAGACGGGCCTCACTTTGTTTCCCCCCATCTTGTCAAGGGAGGTAACCGCCATTTTCTGCTTCAAGGCATGCTCCCAAGAATATGTAAGTTCCATATACAAAAAGAACATTAGTATCAATAATCGTACTTAAATTACGGTTCCTTAAAGTTATGTTGTAAAATACGTATCCCCGTGGATGTTAGACGAAATATGTTCAGTACCGTAGCTGACAATGCTGGGGCCCCCCTGCAAGAAAAAATCTGGGGCCCCCTACGTAATTGTGGGGTGAATTCAGAAAATTTCCGTACGGTATCGGTACCAGCAGTTTGTTGTTGGCAAAAATTATTTAAACATTTTTGCTCGGCATTTTTAGTTTTGTTTTTTTGCCGTGGGAGAGGAGGGAAAGGTAAAGGCAATTTCTTTTTTGCTTAGCCTTGCCATACTTTAAATTTGATATGTTCCTATGCATTTTAATCACTGGAATAATGCATGAATTGGAAATTAATTGCAAATTTCATGAAATATAAAAAAAAAAAAAAATCAGAAGCACTCCACAACTGCACGGTTTAGTTAGCCGCCCACCCACTTGTAGCGTTTCGACAGAAATGAGAAACCTCCATTAGGTCGAAATTGTCTGACCACGATTGGCTCAAATGTTGTTGATCATTATTTCAACTCCAACAATAATTTTAAGTTGTTATTTTCTTTTCATGGTGCTAGCTGTGGTTCTTAGGAACTATGGACACGAACTGTTATTTTTTTTGTTAGATTTGTGGCCAGCTCATGAAGACATTTTGTGATGACTTTGTAACAGGAATCAGCTGGCGCTGCAGTCAGCTTGGCTGGCCGGCATAAGAGTCAGTCGCTTCATTTTGTTGAGAAGAGAACGGGGGTGGAGCATTATATTTTTAATGCGTACTACTAAAAATTACTTATGGCAAGTGAATGAATACATGCAGGTTTTGAGTTGGTCAGACTGTCTATTCGGTTCGAGCTAACAGCTTGTGTGCCTAATCCTTTGGAAAATTCGATAATAAAAGGGAAGTTTTTCTTCTGCAAGATCGAAAATCTGGGGCCCTCTTTTGGCGGTGTTCCACCCCCCCCCCCCGCCTTGCGGGGGCTGCGGGGGCTACACCTACGGCCCTGATTACGTTAGTTGCAACTTTGGTATGAGGAATCCCAAACGTTCGTTAGGCATAATGGTCGCCGCCATATTGTTCCATTGACTTTTGCATCTTAGTCTACGCCCCGTGTTTGAAGAATTGTAGTATTGCTTAACCGTTATCACCGTTTTCGAATAAACCAGAGATGTCGTACCCCAATACATATTGGTTGCTCTCTACATTCCAAGGCCTCGCAAAGTACACATTTTTTATACGTGACTGTAGAAACATCATAAAATTTCCCTGGTTCTATGATAGTACAAGCTTAGTGATCCTTTGCTCGCTTCCCTCGGTAAATGAACTTTCGTTTTGGCCGTCGGATTCAGTGTCAACACGTGGGTTGTCGTGGAAACACGGCAATGTTGGACAATATCCTACGAATATGGTAGCAAGAGACGGAAGTAAAATCCAACCAATTCCGTTCGCATAGACTGTAGTATAAGCACAATCGCTACAAAACAATATGGCCTACCAATACTTTTACTGCATGTGTTTCAAGATATGAGAAATAGGGACACGATTACGACGAGCAATTCGACATCCTTATCAATGTTCGAATGCAGAACCTGAGATACGTCGAATATTCTCCGTGACCCTAGACCCAATACCTGTTAAAATCCCAGTCCAACACGACCAGAAGGTGTGCCAGTGCTCATCGTCGTTTTCATCTCATTAACTGTGCTGTCCAACACCTACATTGTCCCCTTTTTCCCACAACTAAGAAGAAGGCGGCCACAGAAGCAAGGTTCAAAGATAATTTTCCTCTTGCGAGGGAGTAAAATGTATACTTTTGTGTGCCCTAACTATCCTTACCCCAGTGGTAAAAGTAGCCGATAAGTTCGGGGATGGGATGTATAAGGAACTACGTTGAAGAATTTAAGTATAACGAAATTTGGTATAATGATGCTTTTAATTCCTTTAAGGGTGGGCACGGGTTGGTATAGTCGAGTGCTGGTCGTGACTTTCACCCCACCTCCCAATTCTGACTCGAGCACTTACTCGATTATGTTTGTTTGTATGTTATATAATTGGCTACTTCATGCCTATAAGTTACAATGCGCATAGAAACAGCGTTCGGACTTAGCTTCAGTGACATCACACACAGTTCTCGCTCTGTGTCAAATGTTCTCTTTCATGCTCAATTGTATAGATTAGACAGTGGTGCAAGCGCATGTATTCTACACACTATTGATAAACCCGTAAGTGTTCATAATTGTGGGAAAGTAAGGGTTGAGCTAGCCGCTAAGGGTTCCTATGCAGAAGGCTACGCCGTGGGCTCTATAATACTGAAAGGTGTGAATATACTTGGGAGACCACAAGCAAGTACCCTTATCTTAAAGGATGTAATATGGTCCCGCAAGCTAGGAATAATTTAATATCCCTTGGTTCCTTACTCAAAGCTAATTATCATTGTAATACTCGTTTCCGTGGTATTTATATTCGTAGAGCCAGGAAACCCTACCCTTTCTGCCTTTTCATCAAGGAACATGATAACCTATTTGAAACGTCAACTATACAAGTTGGGCCTGCTAAACAAAACCCACTTCATCCAAGTTCCCCTAAACCTAATAGTCCAACCCAGGGAACTAAGAAATGTCATTTAAATTTGCATAACTGTCAAGACAATAGTTATTAGAAACATGCGGTTGGTAATGATCAACTATGCCATGTCTGTATAGCTCCACAATTATTATCCAACATGAATAAGCATATTAATGCATCTCTCATGGAAGCCACTACTGACCAGGGTGTAATTCTACCTCATACCACGAAAAGTTTATCTTACCATTATGACTATGTAGAAACGTATTACGATGAATAGGTTGACTGCAGTGGGGTGACTGTTGATTCACCAGTTCCCATGTCTTTTAAACAAGCTACAGGCTAGTCCCGAGGCTGTACGGTGGACAGAAGCTATAGCTGCAGAGTTGGGCATGCTAGATGAATCGAAGGTGTGGCAATACGTACCTAGGACGATAGGGAAACGTATTAAACGGCCTAAATGGATATTTACAAAAAGGTATAACGTCGATGGTACATTACAGAAGTTCAAGGCTAGGTTCTGGGACGACGCTAACACCCCCCCCCCCGCCCCCCCCCCTTTTTTTTTTGCCCCCCCCCCCCCTCTGGCACCCCCCACCATCAGATAAAAATCAAACATATAAACGAAGAAAATTCTGGTTACTTATTAAGAAAACTACATTAGTTTCTTTCACTACAACAGGAAGTAAAGGGCACATTACTGGATCATAATTGTTACTGTGAGAGTTGTAAAATAATTTTTTTTTTCACCTGCATTAAAAATTATTCCAAAAAATGGTGTAGAAAACAGTTCAGAACGTTAGGTGTGACAAAGAGAATTGCAAGAGTGTTATTTTTACTTTTATTATTTTTTTTTGGAGGGGGGACCTCAAAAGTAGCAATTTTTGGTTCGCCTCCCTGGCTAAAATTGCTGCCCCAATGCCGCCTCCCTAGTAAAGTGATTCTAGCGTCGTCCCTGGCTAGGTTAGTCGCATGCGGGACTAATATGAAGCCTGGGCAAGATTATGATGATGCAGCTAACTCAGTCATTAAAGCTCAATCATTAAAAATGCTACTGGCTATTGTCGCATCCCATAGTTATGACGTTAACCAGTAGGACGTCAAATCGGCCTATATTCGATCTGATTTAAATATGGAAGCCTACTTAATCCGCCACCAGGTGTCGTAAAACACCCTGGTGATGTAGTATGTCACCTTTTGAAAACGTTATACGGGATGCCAACGGCCGTAAAATGTTGGTTCTTGCACTTACGTAGGGGCCTATTAGTGTGTGGCTTGATACAGCTCGAAAGTGACCCATGTGTTTTTATGATAATAGGAGAAGGTATTTATGATGATATGTTAGTCGTAAGTAGACATAAGCTTCATGAACAAATAATCACAGAGATAAATCAACATTTTAGTTTACTAGAAACTTCAGGGTCACTCTACCTGAATTATCATATAGAAATCTCTTGAGATTGGTATATGCTTAAATCAAGGTAAATATATTGATAGGATACTTAACACATATGGCTGGGAGGATTGTAGACCTGTAAAAACACCTTATGTTTTGTCCCAGAAATTAGATGATTGTATGGATTCGCCCCTTAGTGATATCAATGAATACCAGGCACTAATTGAATCTTTACAATATAGCCCAGGGGGCGAGGCCAGACGTAGCTTTTGCCCTCAGTAATTTTTCCCGTTTTAGCCCATGCTCCCCACGAAATGCATTGGGCGACTTCCAAAAGGGCAGTTCAATACCTCAATGCAACTAAAAGAATCCGCCTAGTATTTCAGGGGAATAACTCGGAGGTCTTGACAGGTGCGAGTGATGCTTCATGGAGTACCACTTCTGATGGTAACGGTTTCTCGGGCTACATGTTCGCTTACTTGGGGTGCTTGGTATTCTGGAAAGCCCAGAAACAGAAAGTGGTACATTTTCGTAGTACGGAATCGGAGTTGCATGCTTCAACAGAATGCGTCAGAGAATTAATTTGGGCTGACTCATTCATTTCTGAGCTTGGTCATGGTGGGGTGTATAAACCAATTACAGTATTTACGGACAGTCAGTGTGCCATAAGCTTAGTAGCGAACATCGACTTAGGTGCACGCTCCAAGCACTATGTTCGTAAATTATGGTTTCTGCTTGATGCAGTTGAGGCTGGTTTAATAACCCTGGAGTATCTACCCACTGAGCGATTAGCATCCGATAGCTAACAAAACCTGTATCCCTCAAGCAGTTAAAGTGTTTTGACAAAATGTATTGCCTTTTTGGACGTTTGTAAACAAACCAAAGTGTTCAATAATGTTTTATACGGGTTGTTCAAAAATTCCCAGATAGGCTGAATAACTTTTGAACGAATGAGAATTGAAACTTGCACCTTTGGGTACATCGGTTGGGTTGAGGGTTCTATCTTTTGGCATAAGAGACATTGCAGTACCCCCACTCAGTAATTTTTAAATGGGAAGGGGGGGTCGACTAGGGGGGGGTGGGATTGAGGCTTAAAGCCCTTAACGTCATATTAAAGCCCTTAACAAGCTGAGAAAAATGGCGCAAAGAAAACATTGCTACATTACTCCATTCAAGAATAGCGCCCCATCAAAGTTCGAAATAGCACTTTGCATTGGAAGCATTTACCCCACTAGAAAACGATTCAGAGATGTTGACAACTTGACAGAATGTTCCAGATGGATAAACTAAAGGACACACGTAAAAGAAAACTAGCAATGTTGCAGTCCCACATTTGGGGGAGGGAGCAGAACAAATAAAATCATTACTGTGGCTACACTAAAGAATTTCAAATAGGAAAGGGGGGGGGGTCGAGTGGCACGTCATATTAAAGCTCTTAACGACCTGCGAGAAATGGTGCAAAGAAAACGTCGCTACCTTGCTCCAATCAAAAATGGCGCCCCTTTAAAGTACGAACGTGACACAAATTCCTCCAAGTCTGTTCTAGGGAGATAAACCGAAAGGTACATGTACAATAAAACAAGGTTGAAGCCTCTTACTTTGGGACTCGAGGTACGATAAAATATACGAGCAAATGGATGTACGAAAGTATAATGGTCCACGAAAATAGCAAGCTTTATTGTGGCAGTGATCTGTCACTTCAATAAATATTTGGCCTAATTTTGAAAACTACCTTCAATTTTCATCATCAACCTGCTTCCCTGAAATCCACATTTTTTTCTTGAGATGCATTTTATCGATGTGGCCACAAATTCGCTTATCACTTTATCCACCCGTTTCACTTTGCATTGTTACCAATTTAGAAGGAGGCAACGTAGCGACGATTTCTTTTCGCTGTCTTTATTTGCTTGTCAAGATCTTTACTAAGAGGTACAGCTCGATTCCACCCCCTACCGCCATTTGAAACTTTTGAGTGTAGCCCCAACCAAGATTTTATTTGCCCTGCCCCCTTTTGGGCCCCCCCCCCCCAAAAAAAAAAATAAAATGCGGGACCTTAATATTGCCATATTTCTTTTACGTGTGTCTTTCAGTTTATCCATCTGGAACATTCCGTCACGTTGTGAACATCTCTGAATCGTTTTCTAGTAGCGTAAATGCATCCAATGCGAAGTGCTATTTCGAACTATGATGGGGCACCATTTTTGATTGGAGCAACGTAACGACGTTTTCTTTGCGCCATTTTCGCCCTTCCCATTTGAAATTACTGAGTTGCACCCCCTGTGATGTCTCTTATGCCAAAAGATAGAACCCTCAACCCAACTGATTTCCCCGAAGGTGCAAGTTTCAATTCTCATCCGTTCAAAAGTTATTCATCCTATCTGGGACTTTTGGAACACCCTGCATGTAATATGAAATGTAGCCTAACCTTACTAATCTATCGTTCATAGATATTCCCGTAACACGACTCTATACGATGGGGTCTTAACAGTAGTAAGGAGGAAAAACATTGTTCCCTGTTTTTTGGTTTATTTTATTTTTAATTATCCTATTGTATTGGTATGTGGAGGTGTGGAACCTTAACCAGTGCTCTGCATACCATCCTGTGTCTTTTTTCCCTTTGCTCCACGGGACAGCTTCGTATGGGTACACATAAGAATTATGGTAATTATGGTGTTTAACCATATGTGTAATTATGGTGTTT
>JAHWFP010137605.1:19819-56294 GCA_023313725.1 Lithobius niger | reverse complement strand
GTCCGGGAGCCGCCCTAATGCCAACCCCACAGTTTAGGGACAAGCTCTAAAACGTGCCGTGGTGGTAGTCTAGGGGTTGCAGGAATTCCAAATTTACCTTAACTGATGGATCAAGGCTAGAAGTCGTGGTTCAGTTTGGTGTTGGTTTAATATGACATTTGAGCGATAGTGTGCTCTGGCTCGCCTGAAATTCTTGGGCGACACTAACCTCGGCTTAAGGCCTAAAATGGAACGTCAACGGCATAGGGCTTACTTGGGGAAATTTAGATTTATAAGTTTCGGGAAAATTTGGTTAAGTTAGTGACAGCTAAACAAAGTAGCAACGGGGTTGCAGTTGTGAACTAGCAACAGGATGGGTCAAGTTTGAATTTAAATTGGGGATAGAGGAAATTGGGGAAACATTCTAATGTTAGGGCCGAAATTACCTTTTGATGCGGGGAGTTGGAGAGTTGGAGGCGGAATGGAATTTTAGGTTAATAGCTAATTGTTAGGAGCACCCGGCGGATGATCAAGCGAGCTCGAGCGTTACAATTGAATGCATTACGTACAGACAAATCATAGTTATGTTTTGTTACAACAATTGATCAAATATCGATTATTTCAACTAACAATTGAGTATTAATTTTGACAATGGCACATTACAACTTGACGTCAGGTGGACTTCGGGCTTGGGAGATTTCACAAATGACGTCAGTGTGACCTTGCTGGGGTGATAAAATTCCAACGTTGAAATCCGGAATTAAACTAGCAACATAATCCCCCCGGCCGAAAAAAAAATTTCGATGGTTCCATCCATCGAGTTGTTGTAAATTCGACATGAACAGAAACATACATCATTATAAGACTCGACACCAAGAACAATTTTAAGGATAGAACTGAATAAGAGATGTACTGGCGCAAAAATGAAAAATATAACCGAGTATTATAGGTTATGTTATAAAAGACACCTAATGAACAATAACAATGTTGGTGTCAATTCATAAATAATCTTACATAGTATATTACATTAATATAATTAGAAGCCCAGGTGCACCAGTTCCACCTAAAAAGAAAATAAAAATTACCTAGGCGTAATGTCCAACTGCGTTTTTGTGATAGGTAGAAATTAAACAATTTCAAATAGTCGACCTGATTTTATTTAGTAAAATGTTTAGGTGAGATTTTACGCATCTCAATACATCAAGGTCGCCGGACAGAACAGTTAAAAAAATTCATGTTTCATCCGTGAGGTTTTGAATTTAAATTTACTACCCAAGCACGTTGAGAATTTATCTTTAAGATGGGGTACTATTTACAAGGGGGTTATTTTCTCCATACGATTCCCTCTTACGGAACTGTCGCAAAGTGCTAACAGGTAAAAATGGCTGTAACGCCGCATTAAATCAAAGGTAATTGGCCATGGATAATATGCGTGAGTGCCGATGGTTTGTTTTCCCTTTTCTAAAAGAAAAAATCTTGAGTGGAGATTCAGGAAGATTGATTTGATGGAAAATAATACCGACTGGCAATCGTTACAATGTTACAAAACGAATAAAACATGAATGGTTGAGTAACCGGTTACTGTTGGATGTAGACAGGGATATTGTTGCTGTAGCCTGATCTGATAACGGACTCGTCAAGAAGATTTTTTTTGTCTTAAAAGTAAAAGTTGTCTAATTGTGTTTGAGCAAATTTCAATACAGTAATATTGATGGCGTAAACCGAGACTACAGGCGGTTTGCGAAGCGGCCTGAAAAGGCAGCCGTAGTCGAGGTTTACCAAAGAATTAGTGGCTTATTCAGATATAAATTACAATAGGATGTTATCTAATATGATGCTAATGTTACATACATTTATTAAATAAGTAGCGTAAGCTGGCAAATTCCTTTATCGGTAAATTTTCTTTCAAAGTAACGAAAGTCAGGGGTATTATTCAATCTTACTCACGAAACGCAGTTAGGCCATCAAGTGGACAATGACAGGAAAAATCGGCAAAGTGCAAATTGATCGGGAATTGTAGTTTGTCGAAATATAAAAAATCTATTCTAACGAGTTAAGGGTAAAAACCGCATGCAAATTTTGGCGTGCATTTAGTTTATAAGGAAGGGTTAGCAATTTTGCAGAAAACTGCAAATTTTCTTTTTTGTGGGAAAAAGTGGGAATTGTTTTCAGCAAGGGTTATCACTTGTCAACTTTGCGTAACATCTCAAGAGCGTGCCCATCGCACTGGGTCCTTGTTGGTTAACGTGTTGATTAATTTCCCAACGCGGACAATCAGGCTGACCAACCTCTTTACAGAGCTTTCATGACCTGTCACAGAGCGGGCCACGGGTTTCTCCTAAATCTAGGCCTCATTTACCGTGATGATGACGGTGGCAACCGAGCATACGCATGAGATGCTGGGAGTTGCAAACCCGAACGCAAGGCATCATTGAATTCGCCCAAATCATAAAATAATAACGGGACATAAAATTAAGGAAAAAAAAGTGGTTTAGTTATTTTAGTTGGGGATGCTGTTGATGAATTTTAGTGAACCCTTATGTGGCGCCAATAAGCATCTAACGGGCTCTAAAGCATGAACCTAATTGTTACGGTAGGTGCTTCTGAACCACAGCACTTGTAATATTTTAAAATCACCTACGCTTAATATGAAGAAAAAAATTGCCGCCACAATATGGCAATATCATGCTCAAAATTTCCGAAAATTCAAGTTAACCTATTCCAAATGAAAATTCGCGATTTGACGCAGTCAATTATTGTTTTGAATGGCAAATCTGCCTGAATCTAAGGAGTTTAACATGAATAAAAAGTGCAACATTAAAATCCGCGATTTAACGCTTAAGACAATTGTAATTTTGAACTTAATTATTCATGGCTGGAAAGAATTCACAGACTGCAATGACGGATTGGTCGAGGCGGTGTCAACTGCCAGCAGCGACTTCTCCCACCCTTTCGGCCGTTCCGCATTAAACAGTGATTGCTTCATTTTCCGGCTCGTTATTTTGAGTAATACGATACCGCTCAAGTGCCTTGGGGAAGAGTTGGGAGGGCATAAAATTTGTGGTTTGGGAGCTAATAGCATGATTTAAATGACCGCAGGTTAATTTTTTGTCGGCCTCCATGCTTTTTTTTTAATAGTGAAAATTGGTTCATGCGAATTTTGATCAACAGAAATTGATGAGTCTACACAAAATAAACAAAATGAAAATTTTTGTAAGGATTCATTTGCACACGAACGATTTTAGGTGCCAGTGTCTAAACCAGGTATAAATAAAAGGTTGCACAGGTACAAGTCCCAAGGTGTTTAGATTGACAAAACATGACAAAATAAAATTTCGCAAATTCAGATTAAGACAATTCGAGCCAGTTATTAAAGGCCAAAAGTTACAAACTTTCATTAGTCAAATTCTCCTGGAATCTCGTTAACGACCGGTCGTAAATTATTTACATGCTGGTATCCTTTTTGGACTAAACCAGTGGAAACTTCTTTCACGTTATAAACTAAGGGTGAAATTTTTTCCACAATAACAAATGGACCTATCCATCGTTTCTGCAATTTCGTAGCAAAAAAAGCATGTTTTTTGGATAGAAAATGAGATCTTACCCAAACAGTGTCGTTAACATTAAATTCCTGGGGTTTTGGTACCTTTTCATTGATTTTGGCGTATTCGTATTGTCTGTCTGACTGTCGTATCCTACGGACTTTCATTATTGCGCGACGTAAATTGTTGCTAAGGGTAGCAGCCCAAAGGGGTACGGGTTGCTCGAGAGCTTCTGGGATTGGAGGCTCAATGCCTATATCGATTTCTCGGCCGAAGTTAAGATAGGCCGGTGTGAAACCCGTGCGGGTATCAACGGATGAGTTAATGCTCATGACAAACATTGGCAATTTCTCATCCCTATCCCTGGGGTTTTTGCTACAGAACTCTGCGATCAGTCGCCCCAATTTCTTACACTGAAGCTCTGCGGGCGAATTACTCGCAGGATCGTACAAAGTAGTTAATCGCTGCTTTATACCAAACCTACGGTATATCTCGCTAGTAATTCTCGCTGTGTACCCTGCAGCATTATCAGAAACCAAAACACGGGGGAGCCCGAAAATTGGAAATACTCTGGTAATTAGCAAGGTGACAAGGCTCTTAGCATCAAATTTTCGGCACGGGAAAGCCATAAGAAATGATGAAAAAAGATCTGATACTACGAGGATGTTTCTGTTTTTGCTGGGACTTCGTGTCATTGGAAGATTTTGCTTCCAATCAAGATGCAACGTGTGGAAGGGTTGCTGTAAAGGAATGGTGGCAAGCCTAGCAACATTCTGTGCGCCTCGGCTTTTGTGCTGTTGGCACGAGAGGCATGTTTTACAAAAACGTTGGACCAGCTTGCTCATTCTGGGGAAATAATAGGCACGTTTTAAGCGCCCCAGGGTCTTTCGAGCCCCGAAGTGTCCCGCTGGAAGAGTTGAATGGTGTAACTCCAAAACTTGACGCTGCAAAGAGCGTGGCACAAAAATCTTAAGATCTGATGATTCCTCTAGATCTTCATCAAGTTCTCGATAAATGAGTCCAGAATTTTCCTCGTAAATACAATTTTGCGAGAATTTATCAACAAACCTCTGAATTGCAAGCGTCTTTGCTTTCCAGGGTTTACCCTGCAAAGCTAAAGTTAATGTTGCCATGTATGGGTCTTTAGCAGTTTCCTCGGCAATTCGGGGAATTGTAAGTTGTTCTACTTCAATGTTACAGTTAAAGCAATCATTGTTAAACAAGTATACAGATTCCCTGCCAGGAATTTTAACTTCAATGAGTGGAGAGCTCACTTTCACTTCCTCGGCTTCCGCCTCGGATTCGTACAAACGTGAAAGCGAGTCCGCAGCACAATTCTCTGAACCTTTTCTGAACACGAGTTTTGCCTCCAAAGAAGACAAAAAGACAAGCCAACGAGCTATTCTCCCCCTGTTGTTCTTTTTCGTGTCCATTAAGATTAAAGGATAATGGTCAGTAGAAATTGTGATGTCACCACCTTCCACTAGATGGCGCTACTTCTTAAGCCCAAAAATGCATGCCAACATCTCACGATCAGAAGTAGTATAAAGACGCTCACTTTTCGAGAGTTTTCTTGATGCCATGAAAACTGTGACGTATTGATCGCTATCGGGTAACTTCTGGGCCAAAATGCAACCAAGCCCAGAGCCGGATGCGTCTGCCAGTATGGTCCAAGGCAGGGTAGGGTGAGGGTGGGCCAGAGTTGGAGTGTCCAGTAAGGCACTTTTAATGCCCTGGAATGCCTCTTCCTGACGGGAACCCCACTGAAAGTCTCGACCGTCACCACGTAACAAGTCCGTTAATGGGCTGGTCCTTTCGGCGAACCGATGGACGAAACGCCGTAGCCAGGACGCCAGGCCCATGAACTTTCGTACCTCGTGCACACTAGTTGGGCGCGGATAGGCCTGTAAGGCTTTGATCTTACCAGGGTTAGCTTTGACACCGTCGTCAGTTACCAAATATCCCAAGACAAGTAGCTCCTTTACGCAGAATTCCGATTTTTTAAAATTTCCAGATAAGCCTTCGGCTTCCATCATATTCAGGCCAGCCTCCAGCCCTAGCATGTGTTCTTTCCATTGCTTTGAAAGTAGCCCAGCGTCGTCCACGTATTCCTGCCAACCTAGGTGGCGGATTGGATCGATGGCTTGAGCCATTGCGTGGCAAAAATTCGCCCCGCTATTTTTGAGCCCGTACTGGGCGCGTTTACAAATGAATTGGCGGTCATGTGTGACGAAGGATGCAATTTTGCCACTTTCAGGGTCCATTGGAACGTGCCAATACCCGTCTGTCATATCCAAATTGCTATGAAATTTACACTGGTGATACTGAGCAATTAGGTGATCAATTAGGGGCAATGGAAAAGGGTCACGTTCCACTGAAACGTTTAAAAACGTGTAATCCGCGACAAGACGTGTTCTACCGTCTTTTCTGGGCGCAAGAAACACTGGGACAGAATGTTCACTAAACCCAGGAACTATAATGCCTTGGTCGAGCATGTTAGCAATATGCTCGTCGACCTTTTTACGTCCTAAAGCACTTAAAGGGTATGGGCGTTTTGCGACAGGAGGAGCTCCGCGAGTGTCAATTGTCATTGGTGGACAATGTTGAAATAGACCAGTTCTTTTTGAAAAAACATGCCTGTGAGAAAATAGCAAGCAAAATAATTCTTCTTTTTGTTCGGAAGTTAATCTTTCGATTGCATCAACTTTCGCACGGATCTCCTCCTCGCTGGGATGAAGTTCTGCATTAGCTAATATTTTGCCAACAGGTGGAGGAAGGTCTCGAAAAGGGTTCCTACGTAGGGCATAGGAGTACCCCGAATAAGGTGCCCAGTACCAGTAATTTGATTTATAATTTAGCACCATGCCCGAATAAGTTAAAAAATCTGAACCTAAAATTACAGGCTGAATGGTGTTTGGCAGTAAAATTAGTGGGTGAGTGAAAGTTTTAGTTTTAATTTGGAATTTTACATTTACAAATCCTTGACAAATTGTCCATTGACCGTTAGCCATCCGCACACGGAATTCTTTTTTATGAAAAATATTGCCAAGATTAATTAAATCCTCCTTTAATTCCTCGTCAATAAATGACAGGGAGCTTCCTCCATCAATTAGCGAATCTGCAATGTCATCACCAATACGTACGCCTACATATCCACACGAAGTAGCTTGTGGTTCGTTGGGACCGTTAATAATAACAGGTAATTCTTTATACAACACCTTTTGTCTATTTGGTTTATTAAAGTGCGACCCCCATGGAATGTCGTTTGGGTCATTCGGCACAGGTTGGGAACTGTATCAATGCGAACGTCGTTCGGACGCTGCCTCTCCAGCCACAGAAGAGCGTCCTATTCTTTTGGGAACTCTGGGGCTGTTGGATCTAACCTTTTGGTTGCAGAAGACATTTGGCTAACATTTTGACTAGCCGATTTGCTAGCTACCCATGCAGCTCTGAGCTCAGGATGGGTAGTCCAGCAACGTTCTCCAATGTGCCCAACTTTGAAACAGACGTTGCAAGACACTCGTTGTCGTTGTTTCGGGTTATAACTCGTTGTTTTTGAGTTGTTTGTCGCATCAGAAGCGACCCTGGCTGAATCTAATGTAGTTTTCGGTTCAGTTGTTTGACTCGAGTTAAGTTTGCTAAGAAGCTATTAATTCCTCCACTATTCTGCTTGAAAGCATCAGCAAGAAGTTTAGTGTGATGACATTCTGAATTATCATGGCTGGCAGTATTATGGAAAGTACAGAACTTTTTCCTGAAACTAGGATTAGCAGGAGAAGCAGCGCCCGAGGAAGGTTGTGGAGCTGCTGCACCCGTCACAATCTGGCTAGTTTTAACAACATTTCTCCACACAGAAATATTAGCAGTAGTATCAGAAGTGGCCGAACAACTTTCAGCACAAAACAATTCCATGTCACAACAGTGATTGAAAAATTCCGTCAATGTTGAAAATTCCTTATGCACAACAAATGGTCTCAATCTCATGTTGAGGTTCTGCTTTAATATGTATAGCTTTGCCTTAAACGTACATGAATCATCCAACTGATCTAAAATTTTAACACATTTTCATTTTCACCCTGCTTTAATCTACGTAATGTTTCGACCAACCTTTCATTTTTTGTTTCAGGATGAAATAAGGCTAAAAAGCTACTACAAAATTCCTGAAAATTTCCAAATGGTTGTTTAGCTTGTAACCAATCAGCAGCTTCGTTTTTTAAAGTGTACGGTATGCAACATGTTAAAAATTCTTGATCGTCGTAGGCACAAGCTAATTTTAAGCGTTGCAATTCCTTAATACAACTTCATGCTAAAGTAGAGCTTAAACTTCCCGAATACGTTGGTAATTCGAGTGGTTTAAACTTCAACCTAAAATCTTTTGATTTTGTCGTGCAAGATTTATTTTCACACAAAGCAGTTGATCCGATTTGTTTACTATTAGCTGGTAAGTTCTCTACGTCACAAAAATAATTTTTCAACTCTGATTGCAACGTTTCTACAGTTAACGGAACATTTGCTTTTGGACCACTGATTTTTTTAAATGAAGGCTGAGTAACAAGTTCTTTGACCAAGGTTTCCTCGTGAACATTATTATTTGGAGTTATTGCTTTGGCTGCATTTTTTCGGCATGCAATCAATCTTCGCTATGAGTTCTTTCAACAATTTTGTATGTTCTAAATTAGCAGCTTTAAGTTCAAGGCAAATAGATTGCTTCCTTAAAGAAACACTTGACTTAGAACTTGTACTATCCTTTTTACTACTCTTTTTTGCTGAATGGAAAGTTTTAACATTTGTCTCCTCACGTAAGTCAACCTGCTCAACTGTGTTTTCCAAAACTGGATCATTTTCTACGAAGTTTTCACTAAACTCTAAAGGAAAATTAAACTTTTGAAACACTGACGTGTCAGCTTGATCATGCTCTAATCGTTGTTCAAAATGCTTAAATAATTTCAACTTTTCGTTTAAAAGATAATCTCTAATTTCTTCTCTTTGTAACTTTAAATTATATCCAGTTTTAGAATCAATACCTAACCTAGAGTCAGACAAAATTGGTGACTTATCTAAGCTGTAGGCTGTATTATTCCTTACATCACGAACCCAATCTTGGCATCTTTGGCGCTGCGTTTTTGTCAAATTCTTCTCAATTCGTTCTTCTGTAACTTTAGATCGAACGGATACGGCTTAGGAACTGGAATCGTTGTCGTGATGAGATTTCGCTTCCTGGTCGAGTAGTGGTCCTGCAGCAGACGAGCGACTTGCTACAGTCTGACAAGTTAAAGGTCTGGGTGGCAAGGTTTTCTCGAGCAAGGCAAATTCTTCGAACGGGTTGGTACCATCGTCGAGATTTTGGTCCTGAAGTAACTCGAGACGGGCTCTACGACTCCTTTGACGAGATTGGATTTGTTCCGTGCTAACATCTTCGTGAATTTCGGTAGAAATAGTTGACTTTGACTTACACAGAATTGGATGAGTGACAGTTTTTTGTAATCTGCCTAAGCCTCGTTCCAAAAATCGTTGTCTGGCCTGGCTTGCAGCATTCTTACTGGTTACAGGGACCTGTTCGGAAGGAGTTCCAATTGGTGTAGACGTTTCAGGTAAATCACTTGTTGTAGCTGGCAAGGTTACTGGTAAGGCTGACATGTCGTGCTCACGCAAATTACTAGTTGATAATCTTGAATGTGTTGACCTTACTTCTGATGCTAAAGTTGAACTAGCGGAATTAGACTTTTCGGCTGTGCCTTCTTTTCTAGCCAGACGCTGCTGGGTTTTCCTGAAGTTGTATCTTGACAAATTCTCTTCTTTCATGTTTTACGTGATTCCCAAGTTGCCGTTTTTAATGAATTGGCCAACTTGACCGGCGTGGATGCACCAAATAAACTGTAGGGTCGATGCGCCAAATTAACAGTAGGGGATAATTAGTGCGTCCGGGAGCCGCCCTAATGCCAACCCCACAGTTTAGGGACAAGCTCAAAACGTGCCGTGGTGGTAGTCTAGGGGTTGCAGGAATTCCAAATGTACCTTAACTGATGGATCAAGGCTAGAAGTCGTGGTTCAGTTTGGTGTTGGTTTAATACGACATTTGAGCGATAGTGTGCTCTGGCTCGCCTGAAATTCTTGGGCGACACTAACCTCGGCTTAAGGCCTAAAATGGAACGTCAACGGCATAGGGCTTAGTTGGGGAAATTTAGATTTATAAGTTTCGGGAAAATTTAGTTAAGTTGGTGACAGCTAAACAAAGTAGCAACGGGGTTGCAGTTGTGAACCAGCAACAGGATGGGTCAAGTTTGAATTTAAATTGGGGATAGAGGAAATTGGGGAAAAATTCTAAAGTTAGGGCCGAAATTACCTTTTGATGCGGGGAGTTGGAGAGTTGGAGGCGGAATGGAATTTTAGGTTAATAGCTAATTGTTAGGAGCACCCGGCGGATGATCAAGCGAGCTCGAGCGTTACAATTGAATGCATTACGTACAGACAAATCATAGTTATGTTTTGTTACAACAATTGATCAAATATCGTGTGACCTTGCTGGGGTGATAAAATTCCAACGTTGAAATCCGGAATTAAACTCGCAACAATGCAGCTCTACAGGTAATTCAGGGTTCATGCAAGTCCTTGAAAACCTGGAAATTTACTTGAAAGCAATAAAGAAATTCCATGCCTGGAAAAGTGGTTTAAAATCTTGGAAAATTATATATGTGTCATCAGTAGGGTGATTAACGGAAAGTACATGACGTGGCTGAAGAACACTGCAAAGAAAGTAGTCGAGTGTGTAGCCAATCATGATTCTTCCTTTGTTTGGACATGAAAAGTTTTGAAATTTGGGCTCTGATGTTTATGTCTATAATGGTTAGATACAGCAGTAAGGTTTCACGTGGACTAAACAGTACAGCAACAGTGCGGTGTCTGAAATCTTGCAGGAAAGTTTCTTTGTGTTCCTTTGCGTTTTTGGCTTAGGGTCAGTTAAACCTTACCTTAAGCATCAAATGACATGTTGTTTTCTAATTCGTGCTACTTTGGCCTACCATGCAGTTTTGATTAGCTTGTTTTAATGTTTTGTATACAACGGAAACAACTGTACACACAAACCAATATGGAAACAAACCCTTTAATCTTGAGTCTTCGTCTTGCATCTGGCTTTTGCTGATTGGCATTGTTGCATGATAAGAATGTTTAAAACAATGTAAAAAGAATCAGTCTGGCCGTTTAAAGCTCCCTAATTCCAGAACTACTTCATCAATTAGAAAAGGCTATATAGAAAGGGTACATCTACAGAACAATACCTGTAAAATCAGCTAAGAACCAGCTTCATAGGACAAATAGTTTGAATACGGACTGTGAAAACGTGGCCTATCGATCCTTTTGACTTCATTTAATCTGTAGAGAGCGTAGCAGAAACGTGTGCCAAGAACAACAAGCTAAAAACCAATTTCATCTTTTCAGCTCAGGTGCAGATTTTCCATTTGCTTCGGCGGATTTTCATGAATTTTGCAATACTTGTTGACCAAGTCCAACAAAGTTGACATACGAAATTTAATTGAAACTATTTACAGACGGTGGAGATTTTAAATTTTGGCGTTAACATGGGACGTTGGGGTCAAACCGTGTGGTAAAGGCCTTTACTTATAATGAAATAACCCTTACCCAACGTAATCATTTGTGGTATGCAAGTTCTGGAATTATACGGACTGACTATTTCGCGTGTTTGCATCATCACGGCGGAAGGATTCATGCAGCCACGCAGAGATCCGCATGCAAACAAAATGTGGAATGAACTGTACTTCAGAGGGGCTGCGTTGATTTTTGTGAAATTTCGTAATTTATTTTGATGAGTTTTAGAAATACGAATTGTCCAATTCAATTAAGCCATCGGATTCTGATAAGCATCTAAACTTTATCATTAAAACTTCTAAATAAGTAATTAAAGTGACTACTCATTTTAAAGCCATATCGTGTTCTGTATACTTGATGTGTCTACTAAATTACAAAATATTGCTAAAAAATCTAACAATTAAAAACAATATAAAACAAGGGGCTACAGCGACTATCTAGTCGCATTGGTCTTCTGTACAGTTCCTCCACTTCCAATGTTGAGGCGCACACCTCAATCATGCACTACAACAGCTATCTCTATTATATAATCTAAAAACAGTAACCATCAGAATTGCCTGTTACAAATGTGTTAGGGTTTAAGCTTATTTTACGTTTTAGGCATAATTGTCAGCGTTTAGGCCTAATTTACAACTTTAATTTCGTAAGTAGCAACTAACGGAGATATTTGTATTGTATACAGTAAGCCTATTCATTTTTGCATCACGGTATGCCTCAGCGCACACAGTTACAGAATACAACGTAATGTGCAACGTAGCCTAATATAGATCAGTGGTAGTAGGGAAGGGACAGGAGAAACGCTGCAGCAGCGACTCGTAGCAACTATTGACGTTGCCATGGTAACGTGATTTTAGATCTAATTTTCATTTTTTAGGCCTAATTTTTTTAACGGCAGTTTTGGTTTAGTAAGTAGCAGATAGGCCTAATGGAGAATTTGGTTCGATCGTAAGCCTATTCATTCATGCAACAATGCGACAAGACTCTTTTAAACGAAGCTAAAATGTTTTTGTTTTAACGGCTGCGTTAACACAAATCTTCAGGATTTCAATTCGACGATGAAATGTTATTATTTATTTTAGTTACGTCGAAGAAGACTATTAGCTATAAGGAGGCAACGATGTTTTAATTTGCCATGTTATTTAACTAACTTTTGACACTGAATCGAACGTTGTAAACAGTGGTTGTCAATTTTTGGTACCGTTGCGAAGTTGAAAAAAGCGACGGACGGACGGACAAAGTCGTTGCAATAGTCTTCTCAGCCGGTACGGCTGTACAGAAGACTAAAATAAATTTAACGAAAAAACGTACTGCTGCTCTTTTATTTCAAAAGCAAACAATCATCCGAAAAAATATTCACTTTGCTTGTTGTAAAGCGTTAAACAAAAAAAAAAAACTATGAAAGATGCGAAGAGTAATTTTTCATGCCCGTAAGAAAGTTCGATTCGTGGTAAGACTGTAATGTAACAAGTTGCTACTTGAAGCACAGTGCCACTATGAAGCTGACACTTCGTGGTGCACCTTGCAGTTATGTACGAGACTTGACACTCGTCCATCAGCAGCTAACACAGCTGAAGGCCGTGCTCGGTTGCTGCACACGGTCAAACGAGTCCACCTGTTCAAACCAGTGAGATGCGCTTCATGCGCATGTCGCGCTATCGATTGCGTAATTACTTGCAGGAGCCCATTTTTCTTTAATGTATGAAGGGCGCTCCAGAACAAGGGGACGGCACTAGGTGTTTAGGGTTAATCGTAGCAAGTCGAACTGTTGGTGCTAACAAGGGCTGGTACAGCTAACCTTTGTCATCAGTGCCTAAAATGTAAGAGATTGCTGCATAGACCACTAGCTACGTGGTATAAGACTGACTGACAATTTAGCCTGAAAACCTATCTCGGCTGTCCGTCTGAATGAGCGTTACATATTTTAGGGGTCGTCCGGGATCCGAACCAAATCTTGGGGTGGTTTCTAAAAATTGGGGGCTCGGCTGGTAAAGTGACTTTAGGAGGCATTCAGTTCTCTAGCTACCACGTTTTATGCTTCCGTTCTGAGCCAAAAACTTGGAACCGACTATCCGACATAAACACCAACTTTTCTTTCACAAGAAAGTAAAGTAATACATAGCGGTTCGGCTGGTAAACTGATCTCTAGGAAGTATTCAGTTCTCTAGCTACTGCAGATTTTTTTTCTGGCCCAGGCAAAAAACTTAGGAATGGAATAAAAATTCTATGGGTGGCTTGGCTAGTAAACTGACCTTTAGGAGGTATTCAGTTCTTTAGCTGTCGCAGACTTTTTTCTGGTCCAGGCAAACAACTTGAGACCTGAATAAAATTTCATCTGGAGTTTGGTTGAGAAACTTACATTTAGGAGGTATTCAGATCTCTAGCTACCACGTTTTTTTTTTAGTATTTCTGAGCGAAAACCTTAAAAAAAAACCTTTGCATTTGCAGGGAAGGAAAATTAAATTTTGCTGAACTTAGTAGCGGGGCACAAAAATATCCCTGTTACAGAGTAGGTTGCAAAAAGCTTAAAGGTGAAGAGCACACTTTTTAGGCTATGAGTTGAAGGTTTAACAGAAAGGTAATGAGCTAACGATGCCCTCTCATTATTGTGAATTCTGAGAAACTGATAAATTCAGGAACTTTAAATCAGCCCAAAATTTAAGGTTGAAGTAATTTCGGACTCGGTGAATAAAAACACTGTACGAAAAATAACTTTTAGACAAAAGCAAGCGAAAAAAAAGGGGGTCGAAATTTTATTTCTGAAAAAAGTACAACTGAGTTAAACATGGCTGACGGTAACACAAATCGACCACCAATTTCACGATTACCAATGGTGCATAACCAAGCCCTAGGCAATGTACGAAAGAGGGCGGGGACTGAAGAAAGTAGTAATACCGAAAAAGTCTGAGGTATTGAAAATCTTAACAATTTTGGGGGAGAAGATAAGGACAATCCAGATCCAGAATAGTACATGCTGTTAGTGCAAACACATTTCAGTTCCGGCAACAAGCTGCATGTTGCACATGGAAGTTGCGCGCATATTGTAGTTTCCAAATCCGCCAGGAGACACTCCCGGAAGTGACGACGTATAGCCGTGATGACGTTATCAAAATGGCCACCACACAATGTACTAAATCTCTATTATCTCTGGAACTAATTGATCAATCCTATCATGCGACCTATCGTTGGAAACATAATTTAATTTGCTAAAAGAAATGCCAGAACAATATATGCCATAAATCTGTTAGTTTTTGTTTAATCTGAAGAAAAACATAATATGATTCATTGCGATATACTAATTCCCAATTATCTCCGGAACTAATCGATTAATCTTTCGTACGGACTATCATTGGAAAGGTAATTTAATTTGCGAAAAGAAATGCCGGAACAATGTACGCCGTAAATCTATTAGTTTCTGCGTAATTTGAAGGAAAGCACATTATGACATCCTCAAAATGGCAACCATGCAATATACTGAATCTTGTGTATCTCCGGAACTAATTGATCAATCTTATCTTGCGACCTGTCGTTGGAAAGATAATTTCCAAGAAAAAGGAAATGCCTGAACAATGTATCCCGTACATAATTTAGTTTTTGTTTTGTTTGATGTGAAGGGAAGCATAAAATGCATGTAATTATTGCTGCTTTTTAGTATGTGGTTCTTTTGGAAACGGTTAATTATTAAAGCTATATCGTATTGTTCACAGTGCGTCACTTGATCAGTGTCCTTCACAGGCACACGGTAGTGTACAAGAAAGTCATTGTTTAATATTACATCTCGTACCTCTCTTAGTACACTTGCAAGTCTATAGAGGCTACGTTACCCCAGCAGTTGTCATCCATCTCAGAATATCAATTCAACCGATTCTTATTGCCTCCCCTTAAACTACTTTCTGAAGTGTCATGTCATCACCCTGATTATGATAACCTAATTCTACAGAATATGATGGCCTATGATGCTAACCTTGTGTACGTACCTACTTTGTTTTACATGTGATGACCTTAGAATGCTGTCTGCCCTTCCTGGTGTTTTCATTCTAGCCACCACTACTTGCTAACTCACAACCAATCATTGAAATTACAGCCATTTCTATGTGCAGCTTTGTGATGGTTAATCGGCCTTAAACTGGTGTCTGTGATGGATTAATCTTCTTAAGAATACTCATATAATGTTCATGGCATGGCGAACCATGTATGAGGAATTCCCATCATATAATGGGAGCAGAATTGATGTGCATTTACCTTTCAAACCTTCATGGATGGTTTGACGGAATGGAAGGCTACTCAGTATAACACTTTACCTTCGTGGTCAGCCTTGCTTCTGGTGGATTCTGACAAGTTCAGCATTTCCACGGGTGTGTCAATGGTTTCTTCTTCGTTGGTGTAATTTACCATTGGTAACGGTGGATCACATGAACATTTAGTCGATGAGGAAGAATTGTGAAGGACTCGGGCAGGCCTATTCTGCTTTATTCTTTGATTCTCCTTGGTTGAGACTGGTTGTCAAAGACATTCCTACTGGTGGGCGAAAGATGAGACATGCCTGTTCCATGGAACGAGTTCGCCGATGTACGGAAGGCTGTGTTATGTTCTATATTATTAATTATAGCACAAGTGAATACATTATAGACAACAAAACGCAGTATAAAACCAACTTTAATTACACATATAAAGTGGCAATAATTACGTGCAGATTACGTTTTCTTTCAAATTAAACAAAAGAGACTTACGGCATACATTGTCCTTGCAGTTCTTTTGGCAAATTAAATTATATTTCCAATAAACATTTAAAAAATAGCAGAAGTGTACCTTTCAGTTTTTCTGACACTATTTGTGGGTGTGTGTCGTTGTTGTACACTTTTCTCCTTTAACAATGCACTATGGCAATTGAGTGTAGCGGGTACACCGGACTTTTTTATTCCAGAACTGTTGGGTTTCATTTCCGCTCATTCAACAATTCATTTATATAATTTCATTGTAAGTGTTGCGTGACTGACAATCTGGAGCTCTCTTGTAATGCGGAGCTTTTCCACTTGGCTAATGCTTTTTGTTGGTGAATGTTTTTTTTTTCTTCACCTTATAAAGGCCTCTGTGGAGAGGTGACTTTTTTCTTCCAGTTGTTTTTACTGGGACAGTCCAAATGGCCACCAAGTTAAGTAGACCTAGTTTAGTATACTGAGGAAATACGTTTCCCGTTTGTAGTAACTTTGACAATCAACTACATACTGTGCTATGATAAACTGCACGACAATGTAAGTCAACGTCAAACAAACATTTACCTTTTTACCAAACTTTAGTACGAACATACTAGCCAAATGGTATTACGCCTGCTTCTGATACAACATTCCCAAAAATGTAAAGAACTCTGATAATATTATGCCATTAAACAGCCTGGACCAAATTCTTTGTCTGCTTGGTGAATTACCTAACGGAAAAAATGAAACGATCAACAGTCTCTGGTTGATTTTAGTGTGAAGCAGAGTGTAAAAATTTTCTTGGGAAGTTACATAAGTTTAGTCCCCCTAGAATCGTGAACACGCTCCTGCTACAAACTGAAACTACACCAAACCCGTGGAAGAGGAATTCCCTCTCTAATATTTAAAAGTAGATGACCAACTGCTCGGCCAATATCTGGTAAAACTGAAATTACTTTTAATCATGGTACCTCGGTCATCAAATTCTTTTCTGCATCGTCTGAAGACTAAACTCAATTCTTCGTTATGCTTTTGACACATGGTAGCAAAGCGTGGTTTCAGACCATGAACGTTCAGAGGCTTTAGAATCGTAAAGATGCTCGTGAAACCCACTGAAGCCATACCAAACGTGTGGAAGAGGAATTCCCTCTCTATTACTTAGATTAAATGTAGATGACCAACTGCTTGGCCAATATTGAGTAAAACTGAAATAACAGCACTGGTCATCGCATTCTTTTCCGCATTGTCAGAGGCTTTAGAATCGTAAAGGTGCTCGTTGAGTAGTAGGATATTGCTATTTTCGCCCAGAGACAGGGATCAGACAAGATTGCCACCCACACGTAAACCGGAAGTGCCACCATCTTGGAAGAAGACCATTTATTTGGAAGGTCTTGACGTCACATGGGCCCGCCAATTTGAATGACGTCACTTCCTGTCGGCCATTTTGGGGTGTTCCAAATTGAAGTCGACTATCTTGGGTTGTTCAATATTGAAGTCCGCCATTTTGGGGCATTCCGTATTGAAGTCAGCCATCTTGGGGTGTTCAATATTGAAGTCGGCCATTTTGGGGTGTCCCAAATTGAAGTCGGCCATTTTGGGGTTTTGTGAATACTTTGCTCCCGGTACTTTTCCACCCCAATAACTCAGGAACCATTGGCCCTAGAGCAAAACCGTTCGAGATTTGGCTTCCCCTGGCCATCCCCTACATGGCCCTCCCCTGAATTTGGGTACTTGAATTTTTGCAAGTTGGCCCACCCCAATAACTCGGGAGCTGTTGGTCCTAGAGCAATCCATTCGGGATTTGGCTTTCCACGGCTGTGCCCTACGCGTCGGCCTCCCCAAAAGTCGGGTACCACTATTTTGGAAGTTGGTCTACCCCCGTAACTCGAGAACCGCTGACCCTAATAGTGCTGTGCCTGCACTATGTACTGGGTGCTACCATTGAGTTCATTTTGTAAATAACTGGCCGTAACTCGGGAATCCGGTCTCCCCTTCGGTCGGGCTACCGCTAAGTTCATTTCTTTTTCAACTGCTACCGACTTCCCCCTCATATCATCGTGGTATTGAGCCCCTCCGCCACGTCAAAGCTGCAGTTATCGCAGGGATGGGATGGGATTGGTTGGGATTAGGACATGGGCACTACCGCCTGCTCGTCTTGGTTGGACCTGCTAGAGACCGAAGTCTCCGATGGCATAGCCGACCTCACCGTGTAGATAGGGGAGGAATTAGGACTTCTTCACTTTCTCTGTGGCATGTTTTGCTCTCTTAGCAGCCGTATCTCTCAACCTTGCAGCAGCCTTTTCCTCTTCCGTCATGGCTTTCTTCTTCCCTGCCGTCTTGACTACTTTATCCTCTCTTGCTTTTACTCCCAACACACGATACCGTTGTCGATCCTGCTCTCTCCTCCGTTCTTTCTGCTCCACGCTCATTTCTTCATGCTTCTACCTTTTTTACTCCGCATCCGTCTCTCTCCTCAGCTGCAGCTGCTCCTCACGCATGGAGGCATACCACTCCCGCTTGGCAGCTGTCTTTCTCAGTCTATCAGCCTCTCTTCTCTTCTCCCTTACATCCAACTTAGTCGTCCGCTGCACCTCTCGACAGGATGGCACACCTTCCACTCTCGCTTCCCCATTCTCTTCATCGCCATCCTATGCTTCCCCTTCGCTATCTCGCTTCTCCACCTCCTCCAGATCACTTTCCAGGTCCACGACGGAGTCGAAGTGGTCTTCCTCTTCATCCACGCCTCCGGCATCAGAAATATGGTAGTGACCGTGGGCGTAGGTGTGCACCCCGTCTTCCAGGACAAAACGTTTGTCGTCGTAAGCCGAAAGCAAGGACTTGGTGATGATGCCGGTGATGACTTTTTGCTTTCGGCTACGGAGGATTGTCCACGTCCCCCTGTTGACGGTGAGTTGTTCGAGGCAACGTTTGTAGTCCTCGTGTCTAAGATGTTTCTTGACAAAGATCCTATCCACACCTTTTGCCGTCCGCTTCTCCTCATCAGTGGTGATGTACGAGTACATCTTAGACCTTAGGTCTACAAATTCCTTCACCGGTACACCACCCAGCTCGTCCTTGAACTTGCCTAGGACTTGCTTGTTCTCGCCGCTGAAGTGGGGATGGTTCAGGTCGTAGTTGGAGGTATCGAACCACACTCCCTCCTCTCCTCGATCATGTCCATGTAGAGGTCCTTCGTCTCGATCGAGTAGAACAGACTGTCCGTGTCGGTTAAGAGCAACGACACATTGTCTCTGTACTTGGGTTTACCCGTAGTGGAACTGGTACATCAACAATTTGGATAACTCCAAGATGGCAAAACCAGAACACATTGGTAAGTCGCAATCGATGGTGCGAGCCTTCAAAAGTACGGAGATGAGGTTGTCATTAAGAATTTGAAAGGAGTTAGCGTGATGAAGAGAAGTGTACTTCACCGGCTTTTCTACTTTGGTGGTGAGTTTGACGGACAACCTGTTATGCTTTTGCTGCTGCGTCTTACCGAAAACCGAGTTGTTAAAGTTCTCAAAGTTGTTCGTGGCAGCCCGACTTCTTATGGTGTTTCCCTCTATAGGATTTAAGCCAGGTCACTTGTTTGAAACCGAGGATGTAATGGATGCGGCAGAGAGCCAAGCCTTGCTCCAGGTAAAACTTCAGGTTCCGGTAGTGGATGATATATTTTCGCTTGTTCAAAAGGTTGGAAGTCAGCTTGGTGGTTGGTTTGATGTCGTGGCTGATTTCCTCGGCTACCCTCTCGGAGAACGGCGAAACCATCGAAGGATCGATCTTCAATGATTCCGGAGCCAGTGTGTAGTCATTGTGGGTGTCGTGTAATCCGGTAGGGTAGTCAAGGTCTACTTCCAAGATGTAGCAGTATTCTCCCTCGTCTAACACCGAGAAGACGTCGAACTCTCTAACCTCCCGTTTGGTGAGCCACTTAAAGTTTCCGTACGGTAACTTCTGGATCATGGCCCACCCGTAGAGGCTGTTGGCATTGAGGTAGATGAGGAAGGATATTGGGCGCTCCGGGTCGAATGTCTCAGGGAAATGGCGGTTGTTACCGCGGCGTAGCTACGAGCGATGTAGGACAGTCTGCCCCTGATACCGGAAGTTATGAAATTATGCTTCATGACGTGGGTGAAGAGGTAGAGTTTAGCTTTTCTTTGTTGCAATGCCGCGCCCCAACTGAAACCAGGTGTGGGTAGATAGTAGCAGCGGTCGAGACGAAAAGTCTTGAGGGGGATAAACCGGAAGTTCTCAAAGCATCAGCAAGGAGGTAGACGTCCGTGACTTGGTATATTGCATGGTAGGAGGCAAAGAGCTTGACGGCCTACATGTTCCAGACAGTCCGGTCATGTCGATATTCCTCTTCACCGATTTCCTCCTCTCTCACCTTCGAATAGAAAGCTTCTCTAGGTGGTAGCTCCGTTTCTTCGAAGACTTCCGGTACAGTGAAGTGCTCGTAGGGGTAGTGGCCTTTCTGGGTTAGCAGGTTCATTAACGTGTCCGTGTCAGGTCGGGTAGTAGAAGTGTTGGTTGTAGCGGTTGAAGTGCTAGTCTCGGAGTCCAATATGGAGTAGGCTGAAATAGTTCGCGTAGAGGACTTTCTAGACCGGCTCAGAGAATGGAGAAAGTGCCACCCGCATTCTTCAGATTCGTGACGAGCGTTGCCAGGAACGATGCCAAGAAGTTCAGGCTGTCGATGAACCTGAGCGTGATGACGAGATTCTTCTTGGGTGCATTGGGGAGAGGGTGGTGGTTTTCAGGTTCACTGACATGCTCTGGAATCACTCCGCATTTCTGGCGATGACGTCGACACTTCCGGTAAACTTCTCGGCAGCTGACACCAGTAGATTCATTTCGTAGCCTTCCAAATTGTGTAAGACTACCGGGATGATGCTGGTCTGACTCTCCGACAAGTTGCACTTGTTGTGCGCCACGCTGCAGTACTTGCCGGGAGGAAAGTGGTCGTGGTCCCGCACTTTCATTTCTTTTCGTGCCTTCTTTTCCGAGGTGTAAAGTCCCAGGTAGAACAGTAATGACAGTTTTGTGTGAGTTCGAAACGGGCCTCTTCCTCTTCTGTTAGCACTAGCGGACGTGGATTGGTGATGATGGTGGCGTACTTTAGAGCCTCTTCTTTGACAGACTTCATGAAATCTTCCACCGCATCGATTCCGAAATGGTATTTTGAGGTAACGATCTTGCCACCACGTCCGACGACGACTTACCCATAGATGATGGGTACGTGCTTGTGGATGGGAGTCGTGGAACTTGTGGATGGACTGGGTAGAGGCCCCGACACGGGCTGGAGCAAGCACTCAAAGTTGGCGTAGATCACCTACGGATGCTTGTTTTGCCGACTGAAGTGCTTGAACTCCAGGGTGTTTGCGCCGAGTCTGGGGAACCGCAACCGCTGGGTCGGATTCAGGGCAAAACCTCCGTGCGAAGTTTGCAGAGGGTGATTTTCCTGGTGAAACCCAAGAAGCATTTGCGGAAGTAGAACTTCTTGTGCGTACCAACACCGGTCCGCTTGAAGAAGCCGTCAAAATCCATTATAGCTGCGTAGTGGAAATTGGGGCTGCCATCATCGTGGTCCTCAGCCAGAAACAGCAAGTCAATTACCAGATGACAGACTACGGACTTGCAGACACGTTAATGGTGAGACCTCTGTTGTTGGCTTCGAACTCGTCGATCTTACTGAGATTCACTGGGTACTCAAGCATCGAGTGGTTGACAGTATCCATCCACTGGGTGTAGTGCTGAGAATCCACGATGAAGCAGCGATATATGGCCGCCAACATGGAGTACAGGAAGCAGCGGTTGTCCGTCCTGTTCGCCACGTTCACGACGAACTGGCGCTTCTTCATTAGCTGTACCGGGAGGAGATCGTAGGAGGAGGCGCATAAGGGGTCGTATTTCCCACCGTGATCCGGAGTTCCGTCACGCCGTCGACGACCCAGCCGCTGGCCTTCTCCGCGAAGCCGTCGATGGCATGATGGATCTTCTCATAGGCCTCGTTGAGTAACGTGGGGATGTCGTGGGCAGAGGGGGCATTGACGTAGAGGGTCCGGAACCCGACATTGAGGGTTTGCCCGGCTCCGGAAAACCACGTCGTCAAACAAATTTGAAATATGCAGGGCACGAGGCTGGTCAGGCAGGTGAATAACAGTCGGGCGATGGCAGGTTTGGCGCAGGACATGAGGCATACTGGATTGTGGAGGAGAGGGGCATAGCCGTCGTTGCACGCGAAGTCCTTCTTGTAGCACCGGAAGCTACCCTCGAAGGCATCTTCTCAGGTTGGCAGCTCCACGGTACAGTCCCCACACCCGGTCTCCTCACAGATGGGACGGCGCAGGATGCAACGAAAATCGTCTGTCGGGGCTCCCTGTTGGCGACAACCAGGAAAGTGCTCGATGAGATCTCGTTGGATGAACTCTTCACCGCAAAACGTGCAGGTAAAGATTGTTTTCGTGGACATTTTCGAATCTTGAAACAAGAATTGAAAACTAAATGTACACTCTTCCGATTTATATATGAAAAAATTGCTACATGTTTTAAGAATGGATTGAATGAACTTACAAGAACGACGGAGATATTCTCTCTATGTAAATCAAATTGGAAAGCAAGAGGCAGCGTGGCGATGCTCTCTCGACGAAATCCAAACTGGAAAGAGCGTGCAGGAAAAGGTCTTAGCTTTTATACTGGATCAACCGGAAATTGCACCACAACCGGAAATGAAGTGATCGAATAGAATGCTCTAGATCGTTCCAGCATGCATTACGTCATTTCCGGTAAATGTAGTACGTCATTTCCGGTTGTGACTCATCCCAGCAAGTCCAGGTTATCGACCCAACTGTTGAACTTATCGTCGTACCTCCGCCACTTAACCAGGTAACTTTTCTTTCCCCCCGCCTTTGCGTCTTAAAACCTTCCCGACCAGAAACAGATCTGGCACTCGCATATTTTGCAACTCCTACTCGTAGAACCCGCCCTCGATACTCTTCCTACCGTAATCCTTCAAGGTGTACGTGACGGGACTCGTCTTCCGCAATTTGACTACCGCGTATATCTCGTTTGTCCAGTTCTGCAGGTAACCCACATTGAACGTGCCTTTGAAGCCGGATATTCTCATCTCGTACCCGACTTTAAACTTGGGTTTACCTGCCGAACGATTCGACACTGAAACGTCCACTGTAATGTAATACCCGCAATCACGTCTTTTGGTCTAGACCCGATCGTCCTGTGCACTGATCCGTCGTACTTGCATAGAATTGGGGTAATCAGGTCGAGCCACTAGTACCTGCCCCTGCGCATGAACTCGTGCCACATAGCTGGCTTCAGGGCCCGGTTGAAGCATTCGACCACGCTGGCCTTGGTCGCGGAAAAGGAGCGGTAGCGGTTGATACTGTACCGTTTCGTCAGGGCTGCGAACCGGGAGTTGAAGAATTCCTTCACCTCGTCCGACTGCAGGTGTCTGGGCCTGGACAAGACCAGCATCTTCTCGAAAGCGATCGCAACGTCTCCCATACTCTTGGATTTGACTGGTTCTGCCCGGGCGAACTTACTATATGCATCCATCTGTGTGAGCAGGTAGTTGTATCCCTCGTTAACGCCGGAGTACGGGATTATTTCCACGAGATCAATTTACCACAAGTCATCGACGCCAAGGGCCTTCGTTCTACGTCTCGGGTATCGACACCTGGCCGGTTTGTGCAGCTCTTTGATCAATGTATCCATTCTGCTCCTTTATTCATTTTTTTGGTTTGTTCCATTCCCAACTTGACCTTAACCTTCATCGCACCGGCAACACCCAACCTCCCGGTGTTCGACAGCAGTATACTTCGAGGTGTGGAAGTCAGCTCTTCGTTGGCTCGGTGTCGGTCTTCCAGCTCCAAGCTGGCGGCATAGGATAGGTCGTGTCGTTTACAAGCTTTGTCTAGAGTGTTTATGCCGACGTCTCCCCTAGGCAGTCTCTTGCAGAGTTTCGTATCGGGCCCGCAGTACCTGTGCCCGGGGATGTGAAGTTCTACCGGTAGTTTATTAATGAGCTTGCTAAACAGACCCGAACCTTTCTTGCCCCGCTTCTAATCTTTCTGGAACTGGGCTATCTTGGGCCCGCAGTCCGCTGAACCGCCTTTCAACAACAGGCAGTCGTTCGAAGTCGATACAAGGTTGGTGTTGAGGGTGTCGGTGTCCCATTTGCACTTCACTCAGTACATGTTTAAAATGTGTTTCAGGTTTTGTTAAACCGAATAAAGGCTTAAATAATGAAACTCGTCAATTACAACAACCTCGGCGAAACTGTCGGGAAGATCAAGACACTTCAGAGTTAGCTTGGATTCCCCGATTCACTGTGGTGCATCGTCTGCGGTCCGGTCGGGTGTGGGAAGACGAATCTCGTCCTATACCTCCTCTGCAACGAGGGCTGGTTAGAATACGATAGACTCTACGTGTGCTCCAAGACCCTGTTTCAGACTAAGTATGAGAGGTTTTGGCGGGCCTTCGACGAGACCTGTCAGGAAGTGGCGGTGTTCTGCTCGAACAACGAGGAGGTACCGCTACGGGAGGTGCTTCTAGACCCCGGCAATAAGACCGTATTCCTCTTCGATGACTGCATGATTGAGAAACAGGACAGGTTCGAGAGGTACTTCGCCTACGATTGGCACGCTAACGCGGACGTCTTTTACCTGTGCCACACATACAGCAGGATACCGAAGCGGGTGGTCCGAGATAACACGAACGTCCTGATTTTCTTCATGCAATATGACGCCAATCTAAGGCACTTCTACAACAACCACGTCGGGTGTGACATGAGCTTCAAGGAATTTAAGCGGACCTGCGGGGAGTGCTGGAATTCCGACCCGCGCGGATTTCTAACGATCGACAAGACCAAACCCTTGAGAGAAGGGAGGTACAGATGCATGATGGATTGAGTCTATTACCGAGTTGAAACGGGTTAGTTTGACCCAATGTAGACATCCAAGTTAACGAGAACGTGTTTGCTTGGGTTGACGAGAACGTGTGTCTGGGTTGACGTGGACGAACGATTTTCTCCTTCAATAAAAAGCCATGGCAACTAAGCAACGCCCGGACCCACTCTTCAAACAGTACGAGGCTGTAAAACAGCATCTCAAGCGATAATTCCTCGACGCAAAACTCGAAAGGGCCACTGAGTCGGAGCACATGACAAAGATTTTCAAACCGATCGCGAACCCCATCCAAGAGCAGACCAAACTCCGAGCAATAGACAACAAGGAGGCGGCCGCTCAACGTCAGCTCCAGATCAAAGAGTTGTCGGCTATCAAAGCCGGGCAACAGAAACAACACATACAACGCAGGAAAAAACTTTGGAACATTCAGAGTGCCTTGGAAGCCGCAACCGGTGCCAGCTATAATAGGGAGGAAGATGGAGGAGACACGGAAGACTCGGAATCCGAGCTGGCTTTTAATGCTGGGGCGATGAGACAGTTATCTAGCTCTATGGGAGCACTAACCCACGCCTCGCTCAAGCAAATCGAAGCCATGACTCCGAGCGCTTGAATGAGCTACTTTGAGGAAGAGACTTTGCTCAACACCGTGCAACTAGTACCGCTAGCTACCGAGTACCTGAGCATGTTTGCCACTAGGGAGACGCTCACCGACCACACTTTCGGTATAAGGTACGACCCGGAAACCAAACGGTATAAGATAGGTTCCGCGGACATGGATTTCGAAGGGGACGACATGGTAGTGGGAGGATATAAGTACGGGGGCACCGAAGAGTTGTGGCAGTTGATCATGCTCAAGAACCTCATAAACCGACCGACGATCACCCGAGTCTGTTGGAAAAGTAGCGTGGTCTACAGAGACCACGATTCCGAGTCTAAGAGACTGAAATCGAGCACCAGTTACAAGTACGCGGCCCTCATTAAACCGATGTTTGGCAAGGAGAAGGGATTCCAGCAACCGATTCGACAAGGGTAAGGGTGCGCAACACGTGTTGAGTCTGTTAAGCGGCAGCAACAACAGCCAGCTCGATAAGGGAAAGGATACCGTTTTTACAAAGACCCAAACGATTTGTGTTAAAGACTGAAACTGATCAGGGCTTCGAGAGATGCTGGGAACACCTCGCTAGACCAGGAAATAGTGCACATTTACACGGAGTTGAAAGCTAACGGTCTTTTATCGGATGCCGAGCATGGGAAGTTAATCGAAGAGTTTGGGAGATGTTAGACAAACGAGCAAAAAAAATAACCAATAAAGATCTAAAGAGCACTCTTAAATGTCTAAGACCATTCGCGACACTTTCGTTTCGTGTGACGTATGGGGAACGATGCCTTCCTTGTCCATAGTTCTTTCCTCGAATACCGCGGATTTCACCAACAAGTTTACGACTCCTCTACTGCTTCCGGACAACACGGAGGGATGGGAGATCACCCTGGTCAACCTGGAAACGTACAACTCTATTCCGAACGTGAAAGCTTTCGACTCAGACACATTTAAGCACAGCCACAACAACGGCAGGGAGTGGACGAAACTTGTCATCCCGGAAGACTCCTACGAATTAGAAGTGTAGAAAAATACGTCTATGGGGAGCTGGAGAAGTGTCGGCACTGGGATGTCCCGAACGACACCTCGTACATCCGTATCGTCAGCAACTCCAATACTCTGAAATGCGAGCTACATATCACGGGCAAACAATACAAGGTAGATTTCTCCGCTGACGACCCGACAAGCGTGGGGAAGTTATTCGGAATCGAACCCAAAGTGTACGTACATGGTATCAGTATCGCCGAAAACACGGCCAACATCCCGATGTCAATTCCGTTTTGGTACACTGCAATTTGGTAGGCAATTCTTACGTGAACGGGTCGAGGCAACCAAACCTAGACACGTTCTTTCCGAACTGCACACCGGGATACAAGTTAGTGCAATTCCATCACAACTTGATCTATTTACCCGTAACCAGCAACCCCATTCACTCGATCAGAATGTGGCCTACTGACCAGGACAATCGTCCGCTTTATTTGAGGGGCAAGACCATGACTGTGCGACTGCACTTGAGGAAGCGGTAGATGGGATTTTTTACGCATATAAAAGGGTATAATCAGTATCCATTAAATGTTGGACTTCAAACCCAACAAACCATCCGCCAAACGACAACCCCCCGTAGCCTACCGAATCTCGAGCTAAACATTGGCAAGTCCTGACTCCATTGAACGTGGCCTTTCTTGAAAGCCTCATCTCCAACGTGAAATGGAGACCGTAGAAAGATATCTAAACATCCAGGAACCTTTTACCCTAGACGAGTCCATGGTAGAGTATAATTACCACGACTAAACCCCGATAGTCGGGACAAACTTGAACAGCGTGAAATCAAAACTTTGAATAGTGGTTCAGAACCAGGATCTCTTCACCCATCCCCCACCAGCGTTACCTACACGTGAAGGGTGCCCTGGTAAAAGCAAGTGATGGGTCGGCTTCTGCGGCCACCAACAAGATAGCTCTCATAAACAAAGCAATAGCCTACCTGTTTTCGAACATCAAGTACCAGATAGGGGACAAGGCCATGGACGAGATCAATCACCCGGGATTTGCTAGCACCATTAAATGAATAGTCAGCTACGGCCAGCAAGACCAAGACCACGTAGCGAATAGGGGATGGTTCCTGGACGGGCCAGCACCAGTACGGCCAACGATGGAACGAATACCGTCTTCAAACACAAGAGAGACGTCCTTCTAAGCACCCATTCCCCCGAAAGGATCTTTCACTTATACATCCCGCTCTCCCATCTCCTGGGATCCTTCGAAGATTACACAAAAGCGATTTCCGGGGTTCAGCAAATGTTGATTCTACTGTGAGCTGCGAATACGAATGCCATCTTCCGAGACACCGGAGTAGCCCCGGGAAAGATAGTTCTATAGCAAGTGTCCTGGCACCTTCCCCACGCAACCCCTTTGGTCGTGCAGAAAAATAGGTTGTATGGACTTGTGGATGCCGGAATCACCGTACCCATGGCTTTCAGACACTGGTACTCGGACATGCTCGATTTGACCACTACGACTAGCTGTCCGTGGAGATTGATCATGATGAGTTCTATCGAGAAGCCGAGATACGAATACTCGGGTTCCATACTGCCAGGGAAACGGATCAGAAAAAAAATCCGGCCGTCTTCGATCACTGCAGTCTAAAGGACGCGCACATGACTCTGAACTCAAAGCGATATCCCTTTATCGACATGAATGCAGATTTTGCCAGCGGAAACATCTCGAACGTGTATCAAGACTTATTCAACTTTAGGAAGCAGTATTACGGCGAGCCGGTACCGTGACCCACTTTCGATGTTTCGACTTTCGGTAAGATCTTTCCCCTGATCTTCATCGAATGCTCAAAACAGAAAGAGAGGCTTAAATTTAGCATGATCGACATGACTCTGAGATTTAAATTTGGAGCTTAAGTACCGGTCAGCACTTAATGCTATGCCTTGGTTATCAGCAACCGGCTTATGACCCTCAAGTTGGATAGGAGCAAAGTCGAAGTCGTGACGTGAAGTGGGGAAAAAAGGTAAATAAAAAGTACATTAATTATGTATTCTTCACCCCCCCCCCCCCACCTCCAGTTATCGGTTTCCCAGAAGCAGGGCATGCTTCTTAAAAAAATCAAGGCTGAAAAAACACCGAGCGTTCGTCTGTCCAACTCCCGGTTGAAGAACTAGACCAACGTACCTCTACCGTCACCAAAGGCACCGGAGTAGCCCCGGGAAAGATAGTTCTAGAGCGAGTGTCCTGGCACCTTCCCCACGAACGCCCTTCACACACGCTGACTTCGCAGCAATCGAGAATTCGAAAGGCTCGAGCTACGGGCCAGTGATTGAAGTTGAAATTCCCGCGTACGCAAGTCTGGAAAGGCGGCTTTCTTCCCCTACTGCTCCCAATCCTCGCTGCCCTCGGATCAGTAGGAGGTAGAGCAGCAGGAATCGCTAAGGCCGTCAATGACTCCAAGGCTAACTCGAGAAAACTCGAAGAAATAAAGCGGCACAACGCCAAGATGGAAGCACGAGCTGCTTCGAAAACGGGTGGGGGACTGAGAAGAAAAAAAAGTCCCATGGTGTGGTTGCGGATTTTATCTGAAGCCGGGGTTCCCATGAACAGGGCTTTAACGAACTTGGACCTCACCAGATCCGCACATTCAGAGGAGTTTATTCGAAATACCTGCTCCCCGCACGTCCCAGAACGTCCGAATGCACTATACTGAACTTGCAGGACTCGAGAGACGGGGATGGAACTCACTGGACTGTGTATTAAAGTGGATTCGTGCGCCTTGTACTTCAATTCGTTCAGCTTAAAACCGCCTGCAGAACTGTACAGTTACCTCGGAAATAGGAAAATTGTCTGGAACCCGAAGATGATACAAGCGGCCGATGAGATATTGTGCAGGCAATATTGCTTGGTCGTACTGTATTATTTTAATAAAGAGTATACTAATCTGTTCGAGGTGGTGGAGCAGCTCGGTACCCGATGATACGGGGGAAACCAACAAATGAACTTGGTGGCAGCCATCCAATAGTGACCAAGGTGTGGGGTTCACTTAAGAGAGACTAGATTCGAACCGTTTCGCTCCAGGACTAGCAGTTCCCGAGTTACGACCGGTAAATTGCTAAATGAAGTTGGTGGTGGTGTAGGATGCATTCGGAGAAGCCAAGTCCTGACCCATTTCGCTCTAGGGCCAGCGGTTCCCAAGTTACGGCCGGTAAATTGCTGCATGAACTCGGTGGCGGCGTAAGGCACACCCGGGGAAGCCAAATCCCGAGCCATTTTGCTCTAGGACTAATATTTCCCGAGTTACGGCCGGTTATTCTCTAAAGGAACTCGGTGGTGGCATAGGACGCACTTGGGGATGCCAAATCCCGAGCTATTTTGCTCTAGGACTAGCAGTTCCCGAATTACACCCGCAGGTCTGCACTTCCTCGAGCTGTTGCGCAGGGTCGATTGAAAAACGTTTCATATATAATGCTAACTCTGCTTATACTCTAAGTAGGAGCTAACCAGCAACTCGAGATGCCATACCGATGTGATTTCCCCAATCCACCCAGGTACCGTCCCGTAGAGGCTATTCCTCACTCTAATTCGGCTCAACCCAAAAACCGAAAGTGTGTTAAGTGGGAGAAGGTGATGAATGTAATTCATGGAGTTATGGGGAAAATGGTAACTTCACTCTCCCCAAATTGGATCGAAAATTCTGGGGGGCGAAGATTCTAAGACAGGAGGGTGCGGAGATGGACCCGTTGTGGGATGTGCCGTGTCTCTCGAACCCGAGCAGACACGAGGGGCTCGATTACGAAACCTATAGAACTCAACACCCGCGTCCTAGGCATCGTACGGTGCTCTATTTCGACCCTAGATGTTATTAGGCTTCAACCCGCATTTCCACATGACTGGCTATACCATCGGAGCACTTTGGTCTCCGGCAGATCCAATAAAGGTGGGCGGGCGGTCATGTCCCCATCCTAATCCTAACCCTTCCCATCCCATCCAATCCCATCCCTGCAATAATTGCAGCTTTGATGTGGCGGAGGAGGAAGTAGGTAGCAGTTGAAAAAGAAATTAACTTCGCAGTAGCCCGATCGAAGGGGAGACCAGATTCCCGAGTTACAGCCAGTTATTTACAAAATAAACTCGATGGTAGCCGCCCAGTACGTAGTGCGGGCACAGCACCGGGTAGAGCCGAGAAAGTCAACTTTCGAACCGTTTAGCTCTAGGGTCAGCGGTTCTCGAGTTACGGGGGCGGACCAACTTGCCAAACATTGCGGTACCCGAGTTCTGGGGAGGGCCACGCATTGGGTGCAGCCGAGGGAACCCACATCTCGAACAGTTTTGCTCTAGGACCAACGGTTCCCGAGTAATTAGGGTGGGCCAACTTGCCAAAATTCGAATACCCAAATTCTGGAGAGGGCCATGCGTAGGGGACGGCCAGGGGAAGCCAAACCTCGAATGGTTTTGTTCTAGGGCCAACGGTTCCCGAGTTACTGGGGTGGAAAAATACCGGAAACAATGTATTCACAAAACCCGAAAATGGCCGACTTCAATATGGAATGCCCCAAAACAGCGGACTTCAATATTGAACCCCCCAAGATGGTCGACTTCAATTTGGGACACCCGAAAATGGCCAACCGGAAGTGACGTCATTCAAAATGGCGGGCCGGATGTGACGTCAAGACCTTCCAAATTGATGGTCTTCTTCCAAGATGGCGGCACTTCCGGTTTACATGGGGCGGCCATCATGTCGGATTCCTGTTTCTAGGCGAAAATAGCATTTTCCTACTACTCTCGTGCTACCCACTGAAACCATACCAAACTTAAGGAAGAGGAATTCCTCTCTAATACTTGGATTAAACGCAGATTAACAATTGCACAATCAATATCGGGTACAACGAAATTACTTTTAATGAAGGCACCGGTTATCACATTCCTTTCCACATCGTTTTAAGACTAAACTCAATTCTTCGTTATGTCCTCAACAAATACTCCTTCGGAAAACAAGGGAAATAAGCATATTTGCTCCGTCAACCAACAACGATAAATTTGTTTTGTTGTATTACTCATAGTATAAATAAACATTAACATGCATTATTAAGCATACATTTGCATTTGCATGTGTGAATGAATTCTAACTTGATTCCGAATTACCCCTTGAGCCAATAACAAAATTATTCCTTGCAACGAACTTTCTTTGCTACAATGTTGGCAGAATTCACTAGAGAGTTCTGCACAACTCACAAATGGGTTCTGCCAACAATGGCTCTGTAACAGTGGCTTATTGTATGGAATCCGCAAGGAGAACAATATGGGTGTGGTAGAAGTCACGCTGTGCACTCCTCTGACAAAGGATTAAGGCATCGAAGCATTATCACTGAAACATCGACATTAAAGCAGTACACATGTTGGCAGAGTTGTACTGTTATTTCATTGTTGGATTGTCTCATTCCTGACACAACTCGTTTGCAACGTCTGTTTTGCCATCTCTTTGGTTATTTCATGTCTTATTTCATACTTACATGTTGAAAGCATTGGAAATAACAATGTTGAAATAATGTACCGAACAAAGTAAAAATAGTCTTCCAATAATGAAAAGACCTTGTGAAAAAATATTGTTGTGCAGTTTACCAAACCTCCATCACACATGGACCATTGCATTAGCCTACGGGCCATATCTGGTGGTCCGTCTGATGTTCTTTTTTATCTTTTTAAGCTTAGAAAGGAACAGAGAACAAGAGAATAAAATGACTAAGTTGTGAGTTGAGTAAGTGATGGAATAATTTGTATTTGAAAGACTAATAGAAGGACATATTTTAGCAGCTTCGGGCAAGTTATTCCATAACATGATGCTGTAAACCAAAACTAAAGAGCACGGCAGGGGAGAGGGGTGGTCATCATGTAGCTGGTCATGATGAAATCCGGTTGGATAATGATTACCACCTTTTGCATGTATAAATAAGTTCTATAAATACAACCATTCTTTAAATCCTCAATCATAAGAACTCATGTGAATAAGCAACTTCTTTAAATTAAACATGAAAAGCGCATTTGAATTTCGGATCTTTGTGCCTGTTTGCACCCAAATAACGTACTGGAACACTGGAATATACAATATCACTTTAATATAACAAGGGCGTGACCAAGTTCAAAGCACCAGTACCTGTACAGTCTTAACGAGGTACTATATTTTCTACCGAGCTTATCAACATACTGAAAGTACGTTATCAACGAAACAGATAGCGTATCAATCAAAGCCGAGTTATTAAATAGGTGAAAGAAAAAACGACAGCAATCTTATTCTACCAAATTGGGTACTTTATTGCCATAATTTATGCAGTTCATGCAGATTAACTTAAATAGCATTCGATTATTTTCGTTGCCTTAAACAATAATCAGTACACTTGCCCATGAACTGAAGAATTCTTAAGTTCACTTCATTTACGAGCTGAGCCTTCTCAAGAAGTTAGACCTTTCCATTGTGTGTGTGTGAATGCTAGATGTTTGTGATGGTCATCGTGTGAGTTCTCACCTTGGTAGGACGTATTTCTCCTAGCATGACTGAAGCACAAGACACAGTTGTATGCAGGCACTGGAATCGTTTGCTGACCTTTTGACCTTTTTTAAGCGTTCAACTGATGAAACGTACAATGTTTTGATTCAAACTTTGATGCGTTACCATTCAGCCATATTTACACGGCCCAACCTTCCTTCCGTGAATCTAACATTTAACTTACCATTCGCATCTGCAATTATACAATGTTAAATCGCCGGCACTTCCTTTCACGCTCGTAAACTCTCATAAGAACAAAGATTTCTCTTTGTCACCGGGGCAACTTCAGACTACTCATATGTTCATTCAGTTTAGTGTTAGTACAGTTCTTATTCTTTAACGATTTTGTTTCTTCGTTTCCCAAAGCTTGACCAAGCGTAGAGCTGGTAACTCCAATCCGAGGTAGAGAGGCAAAGCCAATAAATATGACGTCACAGCTGAACCAAGGAAGTAAGTCAACTGTAACAATAAAATAAGATTTTGACATTACCTCACAGTTAAATGACAAAAAAAAGCAAAAATGGATATGCACTGAAACTATTGAACGCTTCAATTCCGTCTGCAGCCATCATTTTCGTTTTTATCAATGACGGTGGTATTTTAATAATAGCTTGGCCAAAAGCGTTGAAACAAAAAGAAGCAGTGCGTAGGCCTGTAAATTACTCTTCCACAGCAGACGAGACAACAATAGCCATTACTTTGCTCAATTGATCGCTTTATAGACGAGGAAAACTTCCGGACTCACATGTTACATATTTTTTCAACTTATTTAAATACAGCAAGGTTCATGATGATTCATCACCGATGCTGTTGCAACAAATTCAAGTGCAGAATTTAGTTTAGTTTTAGTGTGGAAGTTTGGTGGGAGGTTCGAATTTCTGGAGTGATTTGATAATTTGGTTTGGTATCTTTGAAGTTTGGGTGATTTGGTTCTGGTGGTTTATTTTATGGGTATTTTTACTTCTATGTGAGTAGAGGGGGTGTGTAATGGATCGGGCTCTGCTCGGGTTTTTGTTTATTTAACCTTTTATTTTTCATGCAATTTATTACATTTCAGTTTATTTTACTTCATTCATTATACATTACATATATTACAACTTTGGTTTTACATTACGGGTTATAATTTACACAAATTTATTTAGTTATTTAGTTTTAGTTTTTTTATATTTAGTTACTGATTAATATTGCTGTTAATTAATAAACCTTGTTTGTTTAGTTCAATTTACCATTAAGGTAATTATTTAGTTATGAGGAATAAATAGAGTGATGACTAGAGAGTTTTCAGACTCTCTATATTAATAGTACAGCAGTTCAAGGGCCATAATTTGGGTTAATCATACACATCGAGCTAAAAGCATGAAACTTAGTCCCCAAGTCATTCTTATCAGTACAACTCGAACTAGCTATAGAGCCCTGTTGAAGATATTTCATGGGGGTTCTAAGGCTGATTCGATTTCTACTGCTATGAATGACTTGTGTACCACAAGGTATGCTATTAGCATGATCAACAAGAATTTGTTGGTCATCAACCTGATCGATTTGCACTGCTCAGAACTAGCTATGGACTTGACCGAATTTCATGCTTTTAGCACGATCTGTAAGACTTTGTTGGTGAACCCTCAGGGAGGGGATGCAGGAGGCACTAGGAGGCTTTGGTGGGGTACCTCGAGTGGCTGTATAGCTAGCTCGATTTGTACTGCTATGGGTGACTTGTGTATCAAATTTCAAGATTTTAGCTCGATTTGCATCACTCGTTTGCCAGATTTCAGGCTTTTAGCTCGATGTGCATGATTTTGCTGCTAACCGCTGTAATATTATTGCTGTACTAATATGGCACAGGTGTAGCCCAAAGACTTAACCAATGTTTCTCCTTGCAAGACTGTCTGGCAACACTCAAACAATAGACCCAAGTGTCAACAATGCTCACCCAACCATATACGTGTAACAATATCCATTGCAACAATAATGATGCAACAGTTTATTTACTTATTTGTTTACATTATTTAATTATTTGCATATTTAACTAATTATGAGGCTGTAAAGTTGAAGTGAAGTTTTAATGAGCCTAAAAACCTAATACACTTAATACGCTGTAAAGTATGAACTTGTTACAACAAAGGAGGAATAAATATGAGGAAGTCATCTTACTTACTTCCTACTTTATCGTCTCTAAAACCCACTACAACACTTGATTTCCGACCTCAAAATGAAACTACGTTGTATCTTTTCGACGAACAACCTATTCGTCAAATACTACAGTGACAAGTTTAGTGACACTAGGTTCAACCGTTTTCTTATCTAAACTAGAGACTCACCAAAGTACATCAGTAGTTAGGTGAGAACCACACGGAACCCTTTTAGGCTACATTGCAACAAGCCAAAATGGGTTTGGATAGCAGATTTCTTTTGGTCATCACCCTTTTCGCATCTCGCTGAACTTCTTTTACTTGCCGCATTCCTCTCGATTTAGGTCACATTTTAACCAGCCAAGTACAGATTTCTCTCTTCTAAACTGAAGACGATACCAGATTGGAGATTTTGGTGCTCTGCATGGCGACGCAGCGTTTGTTTCAGTAAAACTACTGAAGAGTCCCCACTCCTGCCCCCCCCCCCCCAATTTTCCCCCCGTCCTCCGTTATTGCCCCAACCGCAAGGTTTTACGCCCTACATTATGAAGTAATGAAATTGCAAGAAGGATGTGTCAATTGTAGTTGTCTGTACAAATTACGTGGGAAGTTATGGAAAAAACTTCAATGTTTTACCCCTAACTTTGGGGGGCTATAAAGAAAAACGGTTGCATTTCCGGACCCATGTTTATAGGACTTTTTAGTCTTACTTTTGATCATCGACTACACACTGAAAGTTTGGACAGACCTTCAAGGTACACCCTGCATGTTAGCAGGTAAACAGGTTTGTATTTATACGGGTAGACAATGTAAATGTTAATAATAATAATAATAACAACATTTTTTGCTCCAGAAAAGCAAATGGCAAGAGAGTGTCTGAAAAGACCATTTATGACTTACCAGCCATTAAAAACAAGGAAAATAAACAAAACAATCAGTACAATGATACTACGTCGAATATGTAGACTTAAAAGTATATTAGTATTAAAAAACGCTTAAGCGTATAAAATACGGATGTAAGCCTTAAAAAACTTAAAGCCCTAAAGGAACAGATATTAGAAAAAGACATGTAAGCCATCAGCATCGCACTAATACGTGTAAAAGAATCTCCAGCGACCCAAAAAACAAGCTGGAGCTTCTTTTACACGTATTAGTCGACGCTGATGGCTTACATGTCTTTTTCCAATATCTGTTCCTTTAAAGCTTTAAATTTTTTAAGGCTTACATCCGTATTTTAAACGCTTAAGCGTTTTTTAATACTAATATCCCGTATTTTTTTTCTTGTTTCAGCAGAAATAACACAGACAAGAACACTGTAATCACCTTAAAATAACTGTTATAAGAGAGTCTTTTCCATGGCTGATTCGTTTTATGCTGCTAAGAATGACTTTTACACCCAATTTCATATTTTTAGCTTGATCTGTAAGAATTTGTTGCCGAAATCCCTGGGAGGCATCACGGGGGGGGGGGGGG
>JAHWFP010137605.1:0-19719 GCA_023313725.1 Lithobius niger | reverse complement strand
TGGGGCACTGAAGGCACTTTGGGGTATTTCATAGGGGTCCATGGATGGTTCGATTTTTACTGTTAAGAAAGACTTCTGCACCAAATTTATGTTTTCTGCAAAATTTCTGCAAAAATGTGTTACTCCACTTAATTATTTCTGCCCAGTGCTCTACAATAATAATTGTTCTACTGATCAGAATACTTTAGTCGCATGACAATCGTGTTCAAAAGGCCCTGGTCGGTGTTAATACCTGTATTTTAAGCTATACAAATAGAAAATCGGTTCATTGGGTCGATCTCTAGGCAAAATTTCTAGCACATTTGGCTTTTCGTGTCAAGAATGTTGTAGTTACATTAAAATAGCACGCGAAAGACCCTAGGCCTTATCCATACCTACGTTTTAAGCTATAGAACTCTAAAATCGGTTCAGTGGTTCGACCTCCAAGTTAGGGCAAAGAGTACATTAATGATTTCTGCCCAGTGCTCTGCAATAATAATTGCTCTGGCGACTAGAATACTGCAGTCACATCAAAATCGGGTTCAAAAGGCCCTGGTCGGTGTTAATACCTACATTTTAAGCTATACAAATTGAAAATCGGTTCAATGGTTCGATCTCTTGGTAAGAGCAAAAGTTTTAGCCCATTTGGCTTTCCGTGTCAAGAATATTGTAGTTACGTTAAAATAGCCTGCGAAAGGCCCTAGGCCTTGTCCATACCTACGTTTTAAGCTATAGAACTTGAAAATCGGTTCATTGGTTCGATCTCTAGGTAAGGGCAACATTTCTAGCCCATTTGGCTTTCCGTGTCAAGAATATTGTAGTCACATTAAAATAGCATGCGAAATACTCTAGGCCTTGTTCATACCTACGTTTTAAGCTATAGAACTCTAAATTTGGTTCAGTGGTTCGACCTCCAAGTGAGGGCAAAGAGTACATTAATGATTTCTGCCCAGTGCTCTGCAATAATAATTGCTCTGCCGACTAGAATACTGCAGTCACATCAAAATTGGGTTCAAAAGGCCCTGGTTGGTGTTAATACCTACATTTTAAGCTATATAAATTAAAAATCGGTTCATTGGTTCGATCTCTAGGTGAGAGCAAATGTTTTAGCCCATTTGGCTTTCCGTGTCAAGAATATTGTAGTTGTATTAAAATAGCCTGCGAAAGGCCCTAGGCCTTGTTCATACCTACGTTTTAAGCTATAGAACTTGAAAATCGGTTCAGTGGTTCGATCTCCAGGTCAGAGCAAAGAGTCCCAACAACAACAACAACAACAACAACAAGAACAACAAGAACAACAAGAAATAACCATGCTGTGGACGCCGAACGGTCCAATTGTTGTCATTAAAATTTGTAATGCGGTGAAATAGTTATGACACGACCCCAAATACCGAATTTCGTTGGTCTATGTCAATTTTGGGCGAAACTAGGAGTTCAAAGTTTGACGTTTAACACCGAAGTTCATGCTGAGGCTTACATAAGGACCGCTACTGCGGTCCTTGATAAAACTAAAACTACAAATCAAAATACAAAACAGAAAGGTCAAAGTCCAGCGTCCAATCACCATCAGTCTTTCATTCATGGACAAAATTCGGGGCGGAGTAAATGTGCTTTCAGACAATGGTCATTTAATAATTTTTTAAAGATGTAGAGTGATGGTGCCAAGACAATATTTTCACTAAGGGAATTCCAAATTGGTGCGATTCGAATGGAGAAAAAGGCTTTCCTACAGCCCAGTTTAAACTTTGGAATAATCAGTTTTAATTTGTGTCCACGTGTACGCGTATCAGTGTTGATTTCAAAGAAAGTTTAGCGCCTCTGAACCGACTCGATTTGGTCAATATCCTTCAGTAAACTCGATGACCAAACTTGGCTAGCATACTTGAGAAGTGGTCGAACATAAACTTTGTATGCCCAAAGTTTGGTATCCAAATTGCCTGATGTAAAGCATCGTTTTACAATAGCAGATCTACGGTTAGCCATCATAGTGATATGGTGACACTCCGAGACCAAACTACGAGATCTTTAACGCATGTAACAGATAACAAGTCCTTCGTACCAAGAATGTAATTATGATATTCAGATTTATTTCCCACACTGCAGCTCAAATATTTTTCGTTAGAAAGTGGCAGTTGCTACTTTACTGCCCAAGTATTGACATTATCGATTTCTTGTTGAAGCCTGATGCAGTCAGAATTATTTACAATAGAAGCGTGTAATTTCAAATCGTCGGCAAATTTTTCTTGGTTCACCACTTCACCTATGCTGGTGAGATTATTCAGGAAAAGAATAAATAGCAGTGGGCCGAGGACTGATCCCTGCGGGACCCCACTGATTACATTGGCTTCATCAGAAAGTGCGGAATCAATCATCACTCGTTGGGAGCGATTACAAATAAAAGCCGTTATCCATTGCAGTAACTCGCCTTCGAATCCATAAAATTCTAGAATGTGAAGTAGTTTCGAGTGGACCACCGATGCGAAAGCTTTTTAAAAATCAAACAGAATTATGTCTGCATTAATCCCGAGGTCCCTAGCCTCGGTCCATTTATCAAGCACTGATAACAACTGGTGCACTGCTGAGCGACCTTCACGAAATCCAAATTGGTCATCTTTAAGTGTATTGCATTGATTAACATGTAGTAACATTACGTTGCAAATGATGGATTCCATTATTTTGCAAGGAACAGAAGTCAGGGATATTGATCGGTAGTTTTTTAAGTCTGTTAGATTACCCTTTTTGAAGATTGGCACAACAATTGCCATCGACCAGATTTTTGGAATTTTTCCTGTTGAAAATGATAGTGAAAAATTATTTTTAGAGGCAATGCAATTTGGGTACAGATTTGTTTATAAAAGAAAGTCGAAAAACCTTCAGGCCCAATTGCGTGACTTGGTTTCAAATGATCCAAGGTAGAAATGACATCCGCTTGATTGAAGAGGACGTGTCTACATGTTTTCTTATTGTTGTAATTGAGTGTAGCCATTAAATTTGGAAGGTGTTCATTATCAATCACCCCCTTTTTAGAAAATTCTAAGTTTAGAGCTGTTGCGTTTTCCTTCGGATCATTAAGTAAGGTATCGATAACTCTTAATGGTGGGATAGTTCTTGACGAATTTGTTTTATGGCGATAAAAACGGAACAAAGCGGACAGATTCCCCTCTTCTAAAGTCTTTTTTCTCTGAGGTAATGTAAATTTTTAACGCAAGCCGAATATTTTTTTTTTATAATTGTTAAAAATTAGTTTATTTTCCTCGGAACGGTCGGAAGTGTACATCTTCCAAGGACTACGTTTTTTCCTATCGAGGACCCCAAGTTCTTTGAAGTGTACTCTGTAAAGTTTCACTTTTTTTTCGAGGTTCTAGTACAGTCATTAGTAAAATTACGAATAATAGATAGGAAGTGGTCCCATGCTTCATTTACCTTCTGTAAAGGGTTTTAACTCATATTCCCAATCAAGTGTATTTAGTTTGATATGAAGTTGGTTGAAGTCAACGTGTTGATTATAATTGTTATGCGCAATCGAAAGATTATGATGGAGTTTAAACGAGACCATATTATGGTCACTCATGCCTAGCCCAGGTATGGCATTCACATCGTATATTGCGCGGTCATCATCTGTCAAAATTACGTCAAGAATATTCCTATCCCTAGTCGGCTTAGTAACCAACTGGCGAAACCCGCAGTTCGCAATTAAGTTTAGAAATTTATTATGAAAACGGTTTGTCGCAGCTGCCACTGTCCAGTCAACAGTCGACAGATTTAGGTCCCCTAATACAATATTAGAATATTCCGTGGTGATGGCTGAGTTAATAAACACACCCATTTTATCAATTTGATCTTCATTCTCTCCATTGGGGATATAACAAACAATACAGTTTAATTTAAAGGGTGGTAATTGTACATTCATTGCCTCTGCCTCGTCACTGACTAGGTTGACACCAACACCCAATCCTTTTCTGAAAACAACCGCAATTCCACCAGCCCTAGTTCCCCTATCTCTTCTCATTATATTGTAAGGATTGTCATTAATCACCATAGCATCTGTTACCGATGAATTTAGCCAGGTTTCGGTAACAAACAAAAGTCGTATTGGTCAGCCATAAGAAGATTGTGAAATTTAATCAGAATAGCAACTATGCTTCGTGCATTTAAAAGAAGGCAGGTTAGATTCCTAGTTAACTTACAATTATCAGATTTAGTTACATTATGTGTTGCATTCGCGATATACGAGTCATTTGCACCAATAAAGTGGTTGAAAGGACGTGTTGTCGGGTTGGTGTAGTGACCGGTAAACGTCCCTTTACGCTTGTACGAATTCTGTTACGACCCGTTGTTATGGCACTCCTCAACCTGTTTCTAAAGTACCCCGTTTTCAATTCAGTACTCAAATGTTATAAAAGGGTAGCACATAAGCAAATGTCGTCGTTGATGAATTAGACTTCAAAACCGAATTGCCAGAATAATTATTCAGAAAACTACATGATGATTCTTTTTATATCTAGCATCAGCTAGATATCCATTAATTCTGTTGTCTGCACGTTCACAGCAGAACATTTCTCTGTAATCTCAGGTAAGCCCGACTGTCAAGAATTGCCAAGACTCGTTTCTTTATAGGTGACTTCCTATCGATTTGGACCGTAAAGAACTGGAGCACAAATTACCGTCCTGGCAATTTACGGTTTATTTCTGACAGAGAATCTCTACTACTTACCACATTCCACCTATTGTAGTCCAGTGGAATTTGTCGGGAGTAGAAAAAGACGAACAGGACATTGTAATGAATAAGGTAGACTGAATAAGTTAGCCGACTCAACGGAGTCCAAAATCTCCAAGACAAAAATTTTGTTATAATTCCTGAAAAGTAAAAAAAAAATTAGTCAGTGATTACTTATTGGTAATTAACAAGTGCGGACGAAAATAACCTATAAACGCATGAATGAAACACAAGTATCGTACAAGAAGTTAAATGAACAGATTTCCACCTTGCCTAGCTTTGTCAAAGTCTACTAATGTTGAATATCAAACCAGTTTATGTATACGATCATTAATTTTCTTCAGATGGCTAGGCGGAAAAAAATTATAAAAAAAAATATAAAAAAACCTAGTTACGAAAAATAAACTCTTACAACCATGTATTTGAATAATAGCTTTCTAGGAATACTGTACTGTTATCTCAACACATTGATGTTATTGAAAATTCTGAAGAAGTCTATACTTTACAAAGTGTAGACCCTAAAACACGATGACGATCACCAGTGAATCACGTGGGAGTTATGAATGGTCTAATCCACGCCGATGTCAACGCATTCGTGTAGTGAACACGACCTTACAACGAATATCATAGTAGCGAACGGCCGTGTCGTTGATATACCTGGATATTTTCACATTAGTGATAACACTGTGAAGCAAAGCAAAGGAGCTGCTATATCCAATCTTGATGTGTGTCTGTCTGTCTATGTTTCACGATAATTTTTTTAACCAATCTCCGATTCATTTAAAATTTTCCATTTCAACCCACGCTCCATACGTAAGCCTCAGCATGAAACTCCATGTTGAACGTAAAACTTTGGAACTGTATAGTTTCCCCCAGAATTGGCATTGACTAACAAAATTGGGTATTTGGGATCGCTTCATAGTTATTTCATTGCATTAAACATTTTAATGACAACAATCGAACCGTTTGGCCTCCACAGAATGGCCATTTGTTGTTGCTGTTTTTGGACTGTTTATCCTCACCTGGAGTTCAAACCGAATGAACCGATTTTCAATTTTTTTTTTAGTTTAAAACGTAGTATAAACAATGCCCAGGACCTCATATCAATGACTACATTAGTCTTGCTCTTGTTATTATTCTTATTGGGGAAATTTTGCTCGCACCTAGAGATCGAAACAATAAACTGATGTTTAATTTTATAACTTACAGCGTAGGTAGTAACAAGGCCCAGACTTTCATTACAGTTATTTTAAGGTAAGACAATTACTGTGTTGTTGTTGTTGTTATTCTTGCTGGGATAATTTTGCTCTCACCCATAGATCGAACCAAAGAACCACTTTCAATTCTTGAAGTTTAAAATGTTGGTATTAGATGAGATTTATTTGCACAATAAAGCAAAGGGACAAAGTACGGCATGCAGCCACTTACACCGGACCAACGCTAAAAGACCACAAAAGTACTTGTTTCGTCAATATTAATACGTAAAAACATTACAAAAAAATCGTACGGCCTATTCACATACTTACGGGACTACTTAGGAAGTCTGTGATACAAACAGCCTTCAGACGTATTTTAAACATAAGGAGAATATTTGCCTCAAAACAGTTGCTGGTAATTTATCCCAGGAGTTGACTACCTGGCTGTTGAACAAAATCTTTCTGGTATCGGTTCTGAAATAATTTGTAACTAACTTCCAGTAGTGCCCTCTCGTTCGATCACCGGAATGGAAGGTGACCACGTTGTTTAACATACAGATGTTAAAGTTAGATCCGCTTTAAATCTTCTTATTTCCAGAGGTTCTAATTTCAAGGTATTAAGCCTATCTGTGTAGGATAGGTGGGATAAACCCCTAAAACTCTTATAGAACCTTCGTTGCACGGACTTAATAAGGTCAATGTCCCTGTGTAGGTGAGGTGACCAAACTGGACTAGCATACTCTATTATTGGTCGAACATAGACCACGAAAGCCCAAGTTAGAGTTGATGGATCCCCAGTACGGAAGAATTTCCGAATGAAAGGTGCCAGTTGGCATGCAGCATTTACGATTTTATTACATTAACATGTAACCAGGCCTTTTGAATACTATTTTAATGTGACTACAATATTGTTGTTGTTGTGCTTGGTGAAACCTTTTTCTTCCCTTAGATATCAAACCAATACCGATTTCAAATTTTTATGGCCTAAAGTGTAGGCATAAAAAGGCACAGGACTTCTTGAAAGTTATTTTAATATGACTACTCTGTTGTTGTTATTGTTGTTGTTGAGACTTTTTGCTCTTGTCTCGCAAGTGAATCAATACTATTTACTGACTGAGAAAATAAATTCCCTCAAAATTTGTTTAAATTCTCTTAATAAATAATTAGCAGAAATAGTAATTGACGGCGCTTGAGGCTCCACCCACAAACTCGGACAAGAGTGAGTAATAAGAACGATGCTAAAAGTGTTCTATAGTGACAAGAATTCAGAATGTGGAGTCAAGAATCCTATAAAGCTGCAGATACGATATTTATTGGAAGCAGTCTGATAAACCACTTAGTATCAAAATAAATATTAGGGTACATATGTGATTTAATATTAGATATCTAGCTTGAATCCAGTTTACCTGACTGGGACTGGGTAACGGGACGTACTCCCTTAGCTGTAACTTTCGTAATCAGGATGTTTCTAACCCGGAAGTTTCCGTTTAGGAATTTAAAATCAGTCGTCTGCAAACATTCTTAAATTAATTTTGATTCACAAATAAAATTTACAAATAATTTTCTTTTTTAACTAAAATTAGTCGATGTCACACCTGGCCATTAAAACACATATCCGTGAGAGATCGGCAATTACCGGCGATAATTACTCATTTGCTCGAAACGGAGCAGTCCATGTCTCGGGTATAGGAGAAATGCTTCTATTCCCTCAACATTGGGCTGCTCCATTCTCGCAAATGAGCAATTATTACCAGTAACCACCGATCTCTCACGGATATCTCTTACTTAATGTACAACTAAAAGGCTTTACACATAAAAAGAGAAATAGCACGTGCATCACGTCTAACAATTACTGGTTGAAGGCCACTGATGGAAAAATGCAACTGATACACTAATTGCATGAGTCTTTAGTGGCTGTTTAGTGGCTGTGTTTAGTGGCTGTTTGCATGAGTCTTTTGTGGATGTGCATGAGTGTTTAGTGGCATGAGTCTTTAGTGGCTGTTTGAGTTGAAGCTCCGGTATTTTTATATGTCCCTGGAAGCTTAACATGCGTAGGTGATGATTTACTTCTCCACTACCAACTTACCTCCTCTGCCAATATGATGTGCCACAACAATCCACGTTAGACACATACACCAAATAGCTCTGGACGTTGAATTGTAAAGGATGGTTTCAAATTTGGATGGAGGTAAACGACCGGGGTCGTACCATCGATAAAGACCAAACATAGAGTCGGCAAGCCCAATGGCTGATATTAGTGGCCACAGAAATAAAGCCAACATCTGAAAATAATTAAGAATGATTTAATTATCGGAATAATAAGTTGTAGAAGAAGCTGATGATTAGGAGAAAGAAGATAAATCAGAGGACGAGGAAAGAGAAGATAAGGAAGAATAAGAATAATTGGATGATGATAATGAAGAAGAAGAGGACAAGACAATGATGACGATGATGAAGAGAAAGAAGAGAAAGAGGCCTTTTGATTATCATCATTAACCAGATTAAAAATATGTATGACATAAAAGAGACGAATAGGAAGAAAGTGGCGACGTTGGAATTAGGATAGGACAATATGAGCAAAACAATTAGGATTCAGATTCATGACGAGAACTAGACTACAACTGTGTAGGAAGTTGTGACCTCTGGAACATTAAAAGGTAAACACCATTTATCAGAAGCAGTGATCTGGAATCTTGTCGGTTCGGATCCTTTACATCAATGCAATGAAGTAAAGCTGAAAATAAGGACTATAAACGACTTCACATGAACTTTCGCTGATAAAAGAACCCTTTCATGATAACGTTTTTGAATTTACCGGATTCATCTTTATTTTCTTTCCATACAGTAATATCCATCTTCCAACCACCATGCCTGCGGCATACGACCCTAATTTAAGGTACGCTGGGAAATGTATAATACGAAGGTACTGGTTCACTGTTTCTCCTGGCCTGTAGGAGAAATGAATAGTATTTTAGAACAATGAAAGAAAGAAAGGGGACTTTGGAACGACCAACACATAAATGTCCTTACTAAACTGATGTGTAATGACCTCGACGATGTGTGGCAAGGTCACGAAATTCAGCCTTACTTACATGTTATCAAAGATGAAGGGCGCGGCAGGTAGGTTATGCAAATAGGTAAGCCATCCATGTGTTAGATTGCTCACTGCTAGACAACAGAGTGCTAGAAAAATCCCAAATTTTGGCCATCTAGAGTGTAGCAATAAATAATACGTGAATATAACAAATGAGAGACCACAATGTGAAATTTAGGCTAACAAACCAAACACAAGCATAATGACCCGTAAGTCTGATAATGGGATGCGTTATGACTGTCTAAATACTTTGTTACATAGAGGCCCATGAAATTTAAATTAAGACGGGCCAGGATGGTCAGCAAGAGCTGGAGGAAGGGCAGTAGGTTTCAATTCAGCGGGAAAAAATTGTTAAAGATAGAGGTGATTTCCGTAGAATCAAGAATTGGTGGGGTTCGTTTTCCCACTTTTACTTATGAAAAAGAAGACTAACTTATTTTGAAGTGTGTCTTGGTGAGTAAGGTTTCTTTCCAAAATGTCTCTAGCTTGACGATACCAGCGACAATATTTTAAGAACTGCTTTAATAGTTAAGATACTGCTAGAGGTAAGAGTATTTCAAATTGTTATGCGATCTTTTTTTTTTAATAACCTTACAGCACACTCTTATGCTGGACAAAGGGTGACTGTAATTACCTTCCTTTGATAGAGTCCGGAATGATATTAGTGATAATGTTATGGACGAAATTTACCGACATTCTTTGAGTGCTAGCCACAGTTTGTTTTTATGGATATGGGACGGGTGCAAGGCGTGTTTTTACTCATATCCTAAAAAATAAAGGTGAAGTTGTAGGTATACGTATCACCGAGATTCATTCCAGACAGACAAGCAGAAACTGGTCAGACCCGTGATGTACAGGTTATAGGACTTCCTGTGTACCAACTGTACCGTCCCTCGTGTTCCAGAATGTAATACTATTTCAGAACGTGAAAATAATATAGACTATTATTGTACGTTCTCTCCTTGAGGACGTGGGTATTCCATCTTTCTTTTGGGGGAACTGAGTATTCGGTGGCGACATACATCCATAACAATTCAAGTACGTCCGCTTTGCCAGGTAGGAGAATTCCAGACGACACTAAATTTCACAGGTATGGGTGTTTATGCCGTTTTTCTACACCCGGTCGTCAGCCCTCAAATATTTGGAGTCATAGGTGCTCCCAAGATTTATATGGTGTTTGACGAATTTCGAAGAATGTATAAAACTTATGACCCTGTCGTAAAACAAATGAAGGTTCAAACGAACATAAGGTTCATTGAAGAAATTAATGGGGGGGGGGGGGGATTGAGGCTTAATGGCGCGTCGACAGCTTGGTCATTAGAGCCAACCTCAGTCACAGTGCAGTGGGCAGGAAATTAATGAACAGGATACTTCAGACCATAGGCTGTAACTCTTCGACCTCTGAGTTGTTTGTGCTCTTCGGTTCAGAGTAGTTGTCTCGTTTGAAACAACAGAAACTAGTACCGTTCCATCTAACCCTAAGTATCCTATGCCAGTGACTCCCAGTAATTTAGGTAGACCTACTGTTTTTGTAAATTAGTCTTTTCGCGTAGGTGGTACTTTTTCTACCAAAAAACAGGTGACCCAACCATCAAGTGTATTACTCTCTCGGAGAGAGCAACATGATCAAACCCTTAGCAAGGGGGACGAGCCACTGAGTGAAGTTTCAACACTTAGTTCCCACTGTAATTCAGGAACGATAAAGCAAAATTCCCTTACTCGGTCGTCATCAGAGAAAGATGATCCACCACTGTGTTTAAAGTCCCCTGACGTGTGAAATGGACGACATATCTTTAACAAGGTAGCTAAGGTCTTGACGAAGTTTAAACGTTTACAGAATTTACCACCCAAAGTAGAAAATTTGTTGTCAACAGAATTGTAATTTACTTGTTTTGTATAGTAATTGTTACGAAAATTACCTAAGAACTTTTATTCTTAAGTATTTAAACTAAAACTCGGCGGTGTAGACTAATAACTTTTTTAACACAACTTTTTTACTTGATTAGTTTCACTCTTTAGTCCGAGTGACACTAATGTATAATATTTATTAATTTGTTAAACTCTATGTTGTGTTAAGTGTTTTGCGCGACAATTTGTTGTCGGGTACTATTGTGCTATTTTTTTTCCATAATGGGATGCCTTACTTCGCCTAGATCCGGATCGGGTGTGTCAGAGGATTTAAATTCCCTCCCTATTTTGTATGTAGATTTCATCCCTCTTCTGCAGTTGCTGGTGCATTTCTAGTCTACGTAGGGGAGATTTTCAAATAGGCAACTATTTTGAATGCCGTATTTATTTATTTACTAGATACATTAGGCATGAATTGAAAAGGGAAGTTCACAGCCCCACCCTTTCCCCATATTCCCCCATTATGTGGTCAGATTTTCCCCTGCCACCTCTCCAGTACCCCTAACCCCCCACACAACCTTCCCCCACTGCATTCCCCCTATTCTGTGGTTTGAATAACCCCCATCCCTGCTACTCCTTCCTTCATAAATAGAATTTTCAATGGTTGGCGCCAGTCTTATTGATCAGTGTGGTTGAATTGTCTATTTTTCCGTTTTGATACCAAGCACGATGAGCCCACAACAACGATCGTGCATGCAGCGATTGTTACTCGACCAACTTTGAAACCTCAACTTCAACTATGCTCAACTTCAAATATGCTCTAATAGTCAGCATTATTGAAGCAATTATTTAGTTTGTTACTGATTGTTACAGGGCACATCAATTCACATTGAAAGCCACTTGCCCTTCTTTGCCACCGTGCCAAGAATGAACCTGCTTGTCCACTTTCGTTATAGTGCAGCGCATCTCAACTTTGATAATTCTGCTGTGTACAGTATTGGACATTGAATTTTGAACACTTTGCCACACATGCATTTATGTAGCGCTTTTTCCTGGTCGAAAACTCCATTGTTACGATTTCGCATTGTTACGTGATAAAATTGTCTCATTCGAACTATTTATAGCTTAGAAACGTGCTCTAAGAATGCAACATTGTTCTATTTCAACAATGGAAAGATGTCTGCACAAACATTGGCATGTACCAGGAACGATTTATCCGTGACAGAATTCAGTACAACATTTGAAGCTTTCTAAATTCAATGTCCAATAATGTACATCTCATTCCAACTAAACACATTAATAGATCTCCTCTTGCTGTAACAATTATTGTGCTATCTTAACAATTACTTGTCCTCTTTGTGTTGTGGCGTTAATGCTGATAACTGCAGACCCTTGGGTCTCATAACAATGTTATATCATCTTCGCTAATTTGTTCATTGTCGTTACACGTCGTCTTTACTTTGTTGATCCCGATTGTAGAATTCCTTTCTCTCACACCAGTTTTTTCCCCCTCTCAGTCTCGCTCAGAGTTTTTTTCTATTAAGAGTTTTGGGGCCCATAAGTTGTGGTCTCTCCCAGGCTCCTGTTATTGGGCCTAATCGCCATTTTGCTTCCGAAATAGGTCTAAGGAGAACAACGTGATGTTTCAAGGAAATTTTCTTCAATGGTCGTTTTACCATTCAGCGACTGATGCCTGTTTATGCGCATCCTGCTCGTATTTAGCAATGGACTTACGACATGCGTGAGTGTTTCTTTAAAAGTATTTCCTATCCTTTACTCTGTTGTCACGTAGATGTTGTCAAAGTCTGAATTAACCTGATGCCGAAAGAAGGATGGAGAAGATCAAATGAGACTCCTGTCTTTCTCACTCTTCTCTCACCACGTTTATGAAATCTATTTAAACGAAGAGTGAGAGAAAGGCAGGATTAGGAGAAACAAGCCTCTAAGTGTTGGAAAAAATATATGGACCAAGTAAACTGACATCACATCTCATCATTTGTTTTTTGACGTTGGACGCTGACAGTAAAAGAAAAAAAAACGATCCAGTATATGGCCTGCAAAAAAGGTAGTGGTGAGCGAGTGGGACTTCTGATTACGTGGTGTTTCTGCGACTCTAGAGGCCAGTGGGATTGAAGGCTCGCTCGCACTACCGTAATCTTTTTCTATTTGTTTGTTCGTAGGTACAGTACACTGGGTGGTTTCCTCTGCCATTCACTGAACTGCATAACCTTTAAACCTTCGACAAACATTTGAGCACATAATAACGTTTACCCGTCTTTATCGGTAAGCAGAATTATGATTAGGTTGAAAAGTTGGTTTTTACCAGGAAGCATTCAGCGGTAATTCCTAGTGAAATAGCTCACATTTATCAAATGAAAAGTTAATTTAGTTTTGAGGTGAAGAAATATCCCAACAAAAACCTTAGCAGTTCTACTGGTTACTGACAAGGACGTTTTTATGGGGGAGGGGGGTGTACGACAATAGTGTTTGGTTAGTTGGTAAATAAGTCGACAAAATTACGTAATTTTTGGTCAGTCGGCAAATCAGTCAGAAAAATTACATAATATTTTGGCTAGATGGAAAATTATGTTGGTAAATTTCTGGTGTACACCCCTCCACCGTTTATCCTGCCTGATGTCTCTTGGCTACAGCCATTTGGTTTCTTTAGCAATTGTGGCGTTTTTTCAGTTGTTGGACTTTTTGTTTGGGGGGGGGGGGGTGAAGTTTGGCAGCTTCCGTACGTTTTCATTTTGCATTTCAGGTGTGCGTTTTTATTCAGTTTCACCCTTTTTTTGTATTTAAGTTGAAAACTCTGTCATGAAAATGTGTCTTAACCCCTTCCTTTACAGTATTACCAACAGACAGGAATAACTCAAGATCAGATATGTAGGTCTCAGGTTGTGGTCCCATTGCGAGGTTGGTTTGCACAGATTCATTTTTAGTTTCGATTTCATTCGGCCGCTGGTTTAGAAGACAAAGAAGAACTTTAATTATTATCAAAAACTAACCAAGAACGGGATTTGTTACCTTGAGTTACACACGTAACTCAATTCGATGAAATTTGAATTTTGACAATAAATGTATAGACAAACATTTGATGGAATAAATTCCACGAAAACAGAGCCAGAATTTTTTTCATGAGTTGCTTGGTTGAGTTGCGTAAGGGCGGACGAGGACGCAATACGAACTTAAAACACGCTCTGTTTTTGCTAAACGTGCCTAAGACTGTAGAAAAAAAAATGTTCTGGTTCTCCAGCATTTTTTACAAGCACAAAACGTCGCCGGTGACCAGACTTTTATTTTTATTTTTTATTTCGGTTTGAAAATAAGTAACCTAAATCTGAAATTAGTTCTTTCTGTTCAGATTGTGGTACTAAATTTTTTTAGCTGCTTCCAACTACAGCTAAACCTGATGTTTGCTGGATAACGTATGTGCAAGACCGCTCCCCTTTCAAACAATTTTTCTCAAGTAATGTTTTGCGGGTCACTTTTTTTTATTTAGCCCCAAAAAAAAGTCACCAGGCAGGGCCTGAGAAACTACATTTCTTTTTCGCGGCCTAAGTACTGAATCTAAGAATCTAAATGTTTAAAGCATACATTTCTGATTATATTTAATTCAGTTTCATTACCTTTATTAAAGTGCCTCTATTAAAGTGCCTCTATTCTAAAAACAGGTCAGCTTAAATAATTTGTCACAACACCTATTGGCTCCTAATAATGTCGAACATGTATGTTTCAACCAAGGTCCGCTAAGACAGATGCTTTGGTTCTTGCATCTTGGCTCCACAGTTTCTCTCCTAGCCAGCATTGGTTTCACGTGACATGTATAAATATAATTTATATATAAGCATATATAAATTTTTCTGGATATTTCACATCAAGAGCTGCAGTCGTTAGGATTTAATCATTTACCGTAAATAAGTCCCTTCCTATAAAATCCATTTAAAAAACGTGGCAGCAAGGAGACATTCAGTGGTAATTATAAGATGCTAGTATATCCCACGCTAAATTAGATATTCTCGCGGTTTGTCACTGGACCTACATTCCATGATCAATCACTTCCTTGCTTGGTTTCACGTGACCAAGTAAGGAAGTGATTGATCATCGAGCGACAAACCGCGAGAATATCTAATTTAGCGTGGGATATACTAGCATCGTATAATTACCACTGAATGTCTCCTTGCTGCCACGTTTTTTAACTGGATTTTATAGGAAGGCACTTATTAACGGTAAATGATTAAATTCTAAAGACTGCAGCTCTTGATGTGAAATATCTAGAAAAATTTATATCGTTTATGTTGGAGAGTATGTCATTATATGTTTACAGGTTATGTGGTTATTGTATGTTTATAGGGCATGTTTATATGGGCATTTACGTCTTTGTATCTTACTTTACAGTATTACCATCACATTTTTAAAAGAAATCTTTTTTTTTTTGCGTTTTTTTATGCGTTTATTTTCAAAGTGTTTCCTCTTATTGGGTATATGTTACCTTTATAAGATCATACGTTTGTTGTTTCTTATTTGCTGATGAGTACCATAAGTTTTGTTGGTACCTTATTTATCGAGATTTCTTTTTTTATTTTGTGGGGTATTAATACACGCGAGAATTAATAACCTTTATGGTGTGCAAGTGTATACTTAATCTATGTGCATGTTGGCTAAATGAACTTACTCACTTACTCGTTAATGCTGAATCATTGTATTATCTGCAACCAAGGGTTAAATACGTTTAACTAATGAACTGCCCATCTAAAAACACACGAGGGAGAGAACTGCTAGTTCAGCCAATCTGAACTGTAAGGGCACCTGGCCTAACACTTGTGACCTTTTTTTCACTTTATGCCCAAATAAAAAAATTACTTAACGTACCTGCCCTAATTTTGCCTTTTAGGTACCTAAAAATTGATTATAATAAATATTTGTTAAAGCAGCATATTAGCCTAACTACTCAAAAAATAGCCTAACCACATAAATCTATGCTTACTTAATTAAGTGTGGCACCATCAAGTAAATTGCCTTCATACTAATGTTGTCCACCCAAGATCTCTCATCGTGGCTGAGCGGTGAGAGAGCTCATCCAGGTGATGGAGGTTGGCGGATCTGGTCGAACTCCTGGAAAAGGGACCTTGACAAAGTCGCCGCCAGGACTGCCAGCCAGGGTAACGTGAGAGACATGCTCCTTCAATAGCTACGGGATTACTCTGGCCAATTCTGGACAATCTTTTGGCCCCTACGATGATCGGAGGTTTCCCGGTTCAAATCTCTTTATCAGATATTTCTTCTCTCAAAAAAGGCTGATAATATTCAAAATTGATTCGGTTGAGTCGCACAAGCATTAAATTGCTTTGGTTGACTACAGGCTCATAGAAATTAATTAAAAAAAAACTTGTGGGGAAACAATAGTTCAGGCATTAACTCTATCCCATGACCAAAAAATGAAACTCAAACGACATCATTGATGGTACATGATCCTGCTATATGTTAATAGTTCATTATTTACTAACTTGTACAATGGATAGATCAGAAGCGGTGCTAGAAGATGTAGCTGCATATCGGTCGCTAAGTACCAAAAGTGAAGATTGCACTACAAAAACAAAAATAAACAAAAAATTAAATAAAAAAAAATTGCCGTAGGTATTTTAATACTATTTAATACAAGAACAAAATAACACTTAGTAATACCACAAGTAAAATAATAATTAGTTGTTCACCTATCAAACATGGCGGATTTGTTTAACCGTCTGTCAAACTTTTGTAGGATTTATTTAGGAATCTGAAGCTTTCATTATCCAGTGGTTGTTTCTATGTTGAAAATAACCCATGTTAATGCACATATAAATTTTGAAAAATAGCAAAGTATCAGAGTTTACTGCAGTTGTTATCAAGCAGATGATAACGAATAATCACAACGGCAGGAGTGATAGGAACTGCAGGAGGGATAGGAACTGCAGGAGGGATAGGAACTGCAGGAGGGATAGGAACTGCAATAGTGATCCTACTTCCTGCGGTTCTGCATTACTGCAGATCAGATCGCATTGTTAAAAAAATCGACATTGTACTGATTTGAAAATAATTCAAATTGGCCGATTTCTTCAGTTTTGCCCCAGACTTTTTACACAAAATCCTTTGTTTATATTTACCATTGCGTCCGTTCTAAAGATGTTATTGACATAAAGCATGTTGAGCCACCAATTCTCCCGGCAGTGTTCAACTTCGTGTTCAAAACGGGGCCACGTTGGACTTCCGGAATAAAGCACCAGAACTCCGACCGTGAGAGCAATGCAGAAAGCGTAAGGTGGTGTAAGCCTGAAAAGTGAAAAAATAAAAGTAAATATTTGTGAAAGATGAAGGGAAATTTCCTTCACCTCATCTACCAGCCGAAGTTCTCATAACAACTTGGAAATTTAGCCAGACAAATCGTTGCAAATAGGAAGGATGGAGGCTAAAGCAAATGTTGCGCAATTGGCGCTACAACGGATTTACCTGAGTGCAATGTAGTGTAAACTCAAAACAAAAAGATATCCGTCTGGAGTGGGGCACGAACACAAGATCTGTTTACTAGTCAGGCACTCTGTCAGTTGCATTACAGTAAGCATTGATTCACATTAGAGGGGGGGGGGGGGCATTCCCCTGCCCTCCCCCAAAAGAAGAGCTATGAGGAGCCTCCCACCATGGCAGTCATCGTGGCTGAGCAGTGGCAGAGGTCAGCCTAGTTACCTGAAGGAACTAGGAGTTGATCTACTCGATGACTGGAGAAGAGATCCTGGCTAAGTCCTGGTAGGTATCCTGGTCGAAGACTTGAAGAGATCCTGGTAGTCAGTGCCATCCAGGGCAGCGTAAGAGACTACCAGCCTCTTCCAGAAGCTATAGCAGCTATTTTGGACGATTATGTTGCGTTTGGAAGTGTATTGGTTCATATCTCCGGGAATTTTCCTTACGCTTACCGTAATTATTTCTCCTCTTAAATGTCTAGTAAGCTTCAAAATTGAGCCAGTTCATTTGTGAAACCGTCAGATGACATAGGGATCGAAGAAACTTATTGAAAATATGTCAGAAGGGTTTTTAGAACCCCTCGTTCATTTAGCACTTTTAACTCCCAGAAAGTTACCGTTGTGTGGTAACATTAATGTTAACTGGTTTTACATGGTGTTTCATCTCAAGTGTTAATGCTCAATATCATCCCTAGTATTGCAGATACGTCGAACATGGCCATGGAATACGTTGGAACATCCAGGGGACCATCAGTCGGTTAAACCGAAAATGACCTTGATGACCGATTTCAAGGTCAACGAAAATTAACTCCGGAAGTAGCAGAGAAAGGGACATGATGTAAATTGCAAACTTGTAGAGGACGAAGACATGACCTCAACAAAGCAAACAGAACAGAAATCGGTTAAATGTTAAAAAGATACAGTAAAACCAATATGGGTCTTGCAGCCCCATTGGAGGACTTTACCACAACCCATCCTGAGATAGAAACACAGACAGGCACCAATGGGAAATAACCTCAGGGATTAATGCAAACAGGCTCCTCATGGATCTTCTAGGTCTGCCTGCTAATCTTTTGCTGTACTTACAGTGGTGCCTGTCTGTGTTTCTACCTCAGGGTGGGTTGTGGTCAAGTCCTCCAATGGGGCTGCAAAACCCATATTGTTTTTTACTCTATCTTTTTAACATTCGAACCGATTTTTGTTCTGTTTGCTTTGTTGAGGTTATGTCTTAGTCCTCTACAAGTTTGCAATTTACATCATGCCCCTATCTCTGCTACTTCCGGAGTTAGTTTTTCGTTGACCTTGAAATCAATCATCAAGGTCATTTTCGGTTTAACCGTCTGATGGCCCCCTGGATGTTCCAACGTATTCCATGGCCATGTTCGACGTATCTGCAATACTAGGGATGATATTGAGCATTAACACTTAAGATGAAACACCCTGTATAATATTAATTGACTGACATTACGTGTACGGTATTGTTACTGAATTTAGCAAACACAGACATTTACAGTCATTGTTTTTTTGTTGTTGTTGTTGAACTTCATGAACCCCGTTTTTGTCAAAGTGGAAAGACATTTTTCTGCAATGTCGCCAGTTGATCAAAAAGGCCGAAACTTGAAATAGGCTACTAAGTGAATGGCTCGTTAGGTAGTGTCTAGTCACATAAAATGGGTTTATTGTATCGGCTACGAATCTTTTTCATCTCGAATGTGAAGAATAAAATGTTAGACCAGGATATTCGTCTTCAATATTTTCATAGAATGTTTACGTAAATGTTTGTGCATCTTCCACGGCCACAACACGGCTTTTAATCACTGAAGATTGGAAAATGAAAACAATCCGACGTCATAAAAAAAAACACACTCATACATTTGTACAATTTTTAACCTGTTCCACCTTTCCTCAAAATATTCCTAAAGTTATTTCACAGTAGTCTTACACTATCCGGTGTCCGGCACATGATCTTGTGTACAACATTCTTCTGGTCTTAAGAAACATGAAAAAACTTGCAATTTATGCTATCGCAGCTAAACTCCTTACCTCAGGTATCTGTACCAATAAAATGTGAAAAGTCCCAAACGTCCTCCATTGTTTTTCATTTTCTTTAAATTCACATAAGAAGCCAAAAATCCGCTGAAAAATAATGCGAAAATTCTGATAAAAACGGGAAAAAAGGAGGTTTTATTTTTTTTTATCTATGAGGCAAAGAAACCATGTTCATTTATATTGAGAAAGATGAATTCGAGTCAGTCCTTAAGGATTTGAAGCAAATGACTGTTTTTCTGCTATTCGTAGCATTTCCAAGCTTTGCTCACAATAAATGTTGGAAACGTTATTTTTAACTGGGCTTAAACACGGAAAGCCGAAGCCTCAACACGAGTTAAATAA